>JAHZNC010005866.1:0-10848 GCA_027744095.1 Zhuqinia jingwanae | reverse complement strand
TCATTAATTGGCTGGGAATTGGGAGTGGAGGGAGGGAGGGAGGAAATAAACTCATTTCCATTTACATGCTAATTAACAAGCTACTACTTCTTCTGGAAGACATACATATGAAGACACAGAAAAAGGAAGAAATCATTTCCAGGGAGAAATATGTTTTAGGAATGTGACGAGAACACACAAAAAACCATTTCGCATATTTATTTTTTTACTTTTACTTTTATAGGTAGTTATAATATTGCAACCTTTTATTATTGGGATTATATAATATTATGTTGGGTTTTGGATTCCGAATTAAATTTCCAAGAAGAAGAGTAGTATAAAGCATTGAACAGAGTTGTTGGCGACATTCCCGACGTGCTATATTATTTTAAGGTGCAAACAACTGGGATTATTTGACCAAAGCCACAAATCATCAGCCCACCTCATACAAAAAGGAAGTTTAAAACAACCATATAGCCAGATATACAAATACAGGTTTTTCATTCCTTCCTCGGTTGCTGCTGCTGATGGTCTAGTCATATCCATTCCATTACCCTTTCTATTGTTTGTTTTGTTCTGTTTGTATTCCTGGTCCATGATCTGTAATCCCTGTTTCTACGTAATGGAATAGGGAGCAAACAAAAAAGAAATGACAAAGGACAAGCTATTGTCCTCAAGCGCAGGCAAATAAAAAATAATGTGAATTGAGAAAAGCGCGGAGAGAGAGAGATGCTGACGCAAAATAGAACACTATTAAATGCACCCACAGAATGCAACCAACAACGCTCATACCTACGACCGTTCTCATTCATATTGCCACCACTTCCACTTTCACATCTAAACATAAATCGCAGTTATTTTTGAAAAAGAGCACCAGCATGCAGTAACCAACATCTTTTTCTATTCATTCCTTAAGTATTTCTTTGTCCAATTTGTACAATGCGGCATGTGACATATAATATTATTGTGACATTTGGTAAATTCTCACGGTTTTTGGTGTTCAACAATAGAAAAGCAAATGGATGGTCCACAGCAGCAGCAGCGCAATAATTCACTTGACAAAGAAACTCTCGCTGTTCGACCTTTTAGGACATTATCACCACTTGCTACAGGTTTCGTTTGTGTAAAAATGAAAGAAAGTTTTCATGCGTGCAACAATATTAACTGCATATCGTGCCAATGCAAGGATGATCGCCTGTAATTTACTTTTTGTACAAGTTACAAAAAAAGTTTGTGAGAATTGAATACATATATCATTGATAAAAAGAAAATTCGAAATTTATGGCTCATTTGTACAATAATCATATTTTTTCACTTGCGATTAATAAATAATATAGTTTACATAAAAATAAAAACCATGTAATGCTGCCGTCCGTTGCTACCTTATCAGAAGACTGACAGCAGGAAAAATGATAATAATTGTGAAAGGAAGTTCAGTTTTAGTATAATTTCAACGCTACAAAAATGTACTTTTGAAAAGGTCGGTTTTGTGATGCGAAAAAAAGTTGCAACGATGATTGATGATCACTATCTACTAGGTGGAAACAAAGATAAAGAATCCAATGGAAAGTATGTACGTAATTGCATGCATCACAATGAGAGGCACTTACCTGATTCATTTGAACCATTACGTGACTTGGTGAAAGATATTATCATGAAATTGTTACATCATCATCATCAGCTACCCAACCAAAGCAAGTAGTTTTAAAATTAGTACAAACTTTTTCAAGTACAAACCACTTCATAATTTGTTAAACATTTTGATTTTGAGTTGTGTGAGAAAGATTCATGTTGAAAAACATGTTCTCTCCATTTTGGTTAAATATGGAGTAGGTGAGCTGGTTTCAGAGTATATCAACACCGCAAAAAAAAGGAGCAGTTTATTTGGCTTGTTCTTCTGGTCGACCTGCAATTTATTGGTTTAATGACCTATTAAAAGTCAAAAGGCTCCTTCAACTAAAAGCTCAAAAATACATTATTTTATTTTCTTCCCACTTTATCGCAATATGAGCAACCTCATCAAATATAGTCAATTTTACTATAAACTTTTAAAAACATAACCACACCTACCAATATTATTAGTCATTAAAACGAAGGAATGGAGTTTTTTTTACCACGAAAAAATCCAATTATCTTCCCTGTTTTTTTTATATAAAGAAAAGAGGTAGTGAGCTCTTTTGATTCCATTTCCATATTATTTCATTTCCCAATTTCCTACTATTTTTTTCACTCTCATCTTCAAGCCACTCACGTCCCTCTCAGCTTGAACATCGTCAGCATCATCATCATCATCACAAAATAATATAATTGGGAGCGAGAGCAGTGGAGTAGACGCTAACGAAGTGGGGAACACAATTAGAATTAGACGATGCTTGAGTGACTCCTCATTTTGATGAGATGATGATATTACGCATTCATGCCACCCAATTTTTTTAAATTCTTATCATCTCTTGTTCAACATGGAAACTTCATTTCACAATACCATGTTCTCATGTAAATATCACCTTCGAAGGAAGCACAAAATTTGAAATCAGGACAAAAATATTATGAAATCATCGACCTCAATGTCATTATTATGCATTTATAATGAAAAGCTTGGAGAAAGAAGGAGAGAGAGAGGGAGGGGGAAAAGCAGCCGTAAGGACTTTTTTGCTCTATTTTGCTATCAAAATAATGACGACGACGATGATGATGATGCCAAGTGCAGCAGAGAGCTTCTTTACCCTGGCATATCACGTCATATTATGTTCTCATTTTCCCTTCGTTACTTTTCTTCCTTTAGCATATTAGCAGAATTTCATTTTTCCTTTGTTAGTAATATAGGTATGCTCCACGTGCACGCGATTGCACAAAGTATACTCTAGCATTGATAAGGGATGACAAAAGAAGGATTTTGAGATGGACCAAGATCAAAGGATAGAGGATGAGAGATACATACATAGGAGCTGTGAGAAAAGCGACTTCTTGCACAAACTTTTAGTTTTTTTTACATCTTCAAGAAATAAATGCTTTTACCTTTATACTTTACTCATATATTGTTTTAGTGAAAGATGCTCTACAAAAATAAATGGTACAAAGAATAAGAAGAAAAGCTTAATACAAGTAAAAAAAATCTTTTTTTGTTGTAATAATCATGATCAAAAGAGGAAACGAAATGGGAAACTAAATTTTACTCACATTTGAAAGTAAAAAAAACTTGCCCTGGAAGAATAGGGATGCGAAATAATGGCAGCTTTGGAAATGAACTCAAATTATATTTATAGAGAGATTATTTAAGTATAGAGACCAGCAGATAGTCCTAACGGGAGTTTGTATTTCAAAACAGTTTATTTTGTTCTAGTTTTTCCGAGAAATTGTATAGAAATTAAAACCAGTGTTCTGAAATGAAAAAGTTATAGTCAAAACGCAGGAAACGCACATATTACTATTTTGAATCAACACTTGACCATCTTTATTTCGGTTGCTGAATTTATTCTGAACTTTGCAATGGATATACTAAACCTCATTTACAATTCGCATAGAAAGAGATACAAAAGTTGGGAATAAATACTAAAAGGTGGGTTATAAATCAATCACTTATCACAGATGACGCAGTCAAAACAACACAAACCACTCATCAAATAGACATTTTAAGTAACCGAGTGATATATTATGGAATTGGGATTACTACTACTACTATTGCACTTTTGCTCAAGAAAAAGGTGGATGTGTTGGAAGGCTGGCCTATCCACAGGTTCCCTCCTCCAGCACTCCATCATTAACTCCAATATTTCGGGTGGACTGAGTTGTGGTTTGGGTAGCCAGATTTGGTTGGCTTTGGCTGATTCCCTGTACGTTTCTGCAAGTGTTCTGAGCTGATGATCTGCAACTTGGCTCAAAGGTCTTTGGCGACACAGTGTAAGGATTTCCCAGAGGGTCACTCCAAATGCCCATACGCTGCTTTGAATGGTGAAATCACCACTGATTATGGATTCATACGACCACCATCGAAGTGGTACAAACCCTTTGTCAGTATGGCAGTAGTCGTGGCGGTATTGATCATATGACATGGCAAGGTCGCTGATGCGAATGGTGCCGTCTTCTTTCGACAAGGAGGCTACACGGAGAAGCCAACTGAGACTAGGCGTGTTCGGGAGATGGGTGAGGAAAGAGTACAAGTCTCCACATTCGGGTGCCGGGTATAGTGCCAGGATCGGTCTCTTTAGCTCTGTGCAGATGCAGACCATCTGAAGCAAATGCTCATGGTCCAGTACATTCAGTAGCCGTATTTCGGACAATGATCTGATTGTTTTAGCGATGAGACGACAGTTTGAATAAACTATCCCTTCCCCACTTTCTACTTCCCCCTCAAAGTCATACACGCGCACTTGTCCAAAAGCACAACTGCCTAGGTTCTCAACGAGACGCATTTGTCGGAGGGACACGTCGGAAATACAGGTTCCACGAGGATTGCGAATGGGTCGTCCATTTCCCCCAAATCTCAGATTCCAAGATGAAATTGCCACTTTGGATTTACGTTTTCGGCTTGTTGCTGTTTGTCTTCGAACTGAATTACTGGATAGCTGACCTTTGGTCACATATTCAATTGCCAGTTCTGACAACTGGCTAGTGTCCTCTTCCAACCACTCATCATCCTCACCTGTGTCCATCATGGTAGCAAGTTGGTTAGATCTCAGGGTCATTTTGGTGGGACTAGAGTTGGCGTTTACGTTGCTGCTTATGCTGCTGGCGTTGTTGCTGTAACAACCACTTGTGCTGCTGACACTGCTGTCTATTCCCAAACTGCTGTTGTACTGGGATACTAGGAAATAAAACAAGGAAATCGCACATGTGTTGTTACTGCACTTGAGTATACATAATACATACTACATACCTACCCACCTACATAATATGAAATCGATATATTATAACGATTTTATATATATATATTTTTTTTTGTAAAAAAAGAAAAAGAAATGGTCTGAACCATATACCTTGAAGCTTGTGTCCACTGATTTGATGGTATGGTGGCGGTGGTGTAGAAATTTTACTGTACTGCTGATCCAGATTATTATGGGGTCTCTGGAGACCATCACCTGCAGAGTTGGCATTGTTTCCTAGCTCAGCATATAAATGCTGAAGCTCCATGTTATTAGGAGTCTTAGCAATTTTCCCATTTCCATTTTCAATTCCTGGATTCAAGGTGAGCATAAAATCCTTCATGTCTGCTGTTCCAGCGTTGGTTTGTGTAACAATGTGTGTGGGCACCGAATTCCAGCTCTGGCGCCACGGAAATGATATTGTGAAACCTCCAATACCCACACCACCACCACTACCAGTAGCAGAATTTGAGCTGAATTTAAGAACTGAAGAGAAAGAATTCCCATTAGTCCTCATCCAGATAACCCCTGCAGTGATCACAAAGGAAAGAAGGAGGATACCACACAGGGTACCTAGCACAGTCCACAACATTGAGCTATTAAGGTCTCCAATCTCAAGTGGGGCTTGTGTATCCACCGGAAACTCGGGGCTATCCGTTTCCTCTGTCCAATTCCCCTCAAATACTTGTGAGTGGAAATAAAATTCTCCGAGAAGGATCCACGAAGAACGGAAGAATAGCTGGATTTTCAGGAATTTCCCGATTTTGTTTTCCAGCGGAATAGACAGATTTGCGGTTTGCTCCATAGATAATTCAGTTACCATGTTTGATGGGACATGCTCCAACACCGCATGTCTGTTGTAGAATACGCCCCCATTGCTAAATTGCACGCGACACCTCGAGAAAAACTTGACATCTTTACTGGGGCAGTTGCTCGAGTAAATGTCGACGCTGTAGAAAACTCGGACTGTGTCAAATTCAAAGGTAAGCTCGATCAATTGGTCGTCATGGGTACGACGCCTCCAGCCAACCCAGCCATTACCTGGAAAACAACACAACACAAAAATAATAATATTTCAATCCTAAAAAAAGACCATATCTCTAAGATTTAGAGTGTTTATCCTGCTGTCATGTAAATCTCAATTTTCCTTGACACATTCTAATTTTTTTTTCCCAAGAGTGCTGGTGGATTACGCGAGCTTATTTACTTACAACAACAGCCCAGCCCAGGATAAATTATCCAAACAGTACGACAGTGAATGACAAAATTCCAAATTGCTTCAACGTCGTCATAATGTAATATAGTCAGCAAGCATGCATGCATGACATAAAAATGAACGAGTATATCGAAAAAATATGTTCTGGAACTCAACAAAATTGACAGCTGTCTCGAGTCATTTTATTATTATTTTTATTTTTAGATACTTTTTTCCCTTTCCCGAGAAAAAGGAATGACAACATAAGTTGCGTGACAGACGTGGTAATAATATGCATGCTCGGCTCTCTGCATTAGACACGGGCCATTTAATCATCCCAACACTCGTGCTTTAATATTCCTGTTTGAGTCCTTCACGCCTTCATTTATCAGCCAAAGTAAGCAGAGCTAAATTATGCAAAAGATTGCTAGGACAGAAAAAAAATGTGTACCTAGTCCGTAGCCATTGTCCATAGCGAATGAGTTGGTCCCTTCAATTTTGTCCGTGAGCTGTCCCAATCCACCCGACAGCATTTCTCGTGGATGATTATCCATAGCAATTTCAACTGACGACATGGTAGTAGTCACTACAACACTTTCACTGACGACATTGTCGCTATCACTTTCGTCATTCAGCCGGTCATCAACACTTTTACTGTCATTTCCGACATCCGCTTCCCCTTCTGACATTTCTGATCTGATTGACTGATCAGTAGAGATGGAAATTCCCACTCTTCTGTCCCATTTACTCCCTTCCTCTCCGTCATAGCTATCGTCTCGTAGAGGAATTCCTTCTGAGAAGACGTCTCCCTGTTCTGTAGAATACTGGGCCACTCCATCCCGGAAGGGGCAGCCAAGAAGCTCAATCCGCAGACAAACTGTTCGACGATGACTACTATACGGCACCACTCTCACTTTCTCTGCAAACAACGGAGGTATCAATTTTGTGGTGACAACACTAGTCGTATCTGTGTTTCCAGGGAACACGGATTTCCCGTCAAATTTGTAGTATTTTCTCCAGGAGGAAAATCCTTCCCTCCAATACTCCAGCTGTAACTCCTCTGTGTACTCTTGACCAAAGCCGTTGCTGTATCTGCCCTGAACCTGTACTCCGCTGAGGAGATGTGTGTCATTCAAAGACACCTGAAGCCATTCATGCACCCCGGGTGCGATAGATTCCTTGGGACACCATGCACCGCCTTGAGTCTCCCGATTCAGTCTTGCTTGTTGTGGCCCAACGTTTTTGACGTAGAACGAGCTCGCGGACAGCGCCGAGTTGGGAATATCACCACTCTCCATTCCCAGTGGTCCCGAACACAAATCTGCAAGTAAAACGACAAAAAGGGTGTACAATAAACATTGGATCATACAATTAATTGGGCTGGAACCAAAGACGCGCTGACTACTTAATTAGCACTAGAATTGCGCATTTTTCATTAGACCATAGGCGTCATGTGTAGAAAAACAAGTGCTTTCTCAACAATGGAAGGAGGGGAAGGTTAATAAACTGAAAAGCATGCATATAAAAACAGTAAAACTTTTGCGCCTAATCACAAAGTCACTTTCTCTCCTTCCCAATGTTATCATCATAATCATAACGGTTATGTTCTTGTTATGGACGTATCTGAAAAGCATGTACATAAAAACAGTAAAACTTTTGCGCCTAATCACAAAGTCACTTTCTCTCCTTCCCAATGTTATCATCATAATCATAACGGTTATGTTCTTGTTATGGACGTAACGATAACACTAAAGCTGCTCGTTAAAATAAGAAGAAGAAGAAGAGAAAAAAAGAACACGCGGGAATAATGGCAGTTCTCCTTCCTGAACGAATTTTTCATGATGAATAATAATCCAACCTTCTCCTGACTTTCCCCCTTCTCTTGTTCGAAATATTTTGAAAGATTTATGAGCAGACTTCCATTTTGACTCTCACTCACTCTTTCGTTACATTGCACATATATTATAGTACACAGACTACTTATACACCTTATAATATGCATACAGAGCTTGGTTATTTACAGCTTTTTATCCAGCAAAATCTAACAAAAAAAATACACTCCAACTTTCCATTAGTCTCTTTTTCCTTTGCTGTCATAATAGAAAGGTATAATGTGGGCTATGATGAAGGTGAATAAAATATTGCACAAAGTTATATAGTCTTAGTAGCAATGTTGCATGCATTTCATTTTTCTTTACGATGATGGAGAGAAATTCAGGGGGACAAGTGAAACAAATGGGCTTGTTGAGAACACGATCGAAGAAATTTTTTTTTTGAGCAACAAACTGGGAGCAAAATAATCTCAAGAGAGTTAGGGGAAACTGCGTACATATAAAAAATAAAAATAATAATATGCATCTTCATCATCATTTTTCATTGTTCATTATTGTACTCTCGTCAAACATATTTTTCTACACGTACAAAAAATCATTATAATAATTAAAACAAAAAAATAAGTAAACTAAAGAGAATAAAATGTCAAGTAGGTAAAATCCTTATTATAGTTTCATTATTTTAATGGAATTCCAACGAAAAGAAGATTTAAAAAAATGTAACGCAAAAATATAAGCTAAAGTATACTTCTTCTTGGAATCAAAACCCGACGGTGCAGATCAGCTCAGACTTTTTTTAAACTTTTACTTTCCATTTTTTTTTAAAGAAAGAAAAAAAGATTAGACTAGTGACGTATTTTTTGGAGCATATCTGTATTTTAGCAAGTTTTCTTCTTGATGTGTTCTGTGAACCAAGTAGATAATGAACACAAGAAAGTATTATTTTTTGGAGCCAAAAAGAGGTACGTTTTGCGATATGAGCCAAAAAATATCTCATGCATGGTCTCATGGCCAACTTTGCACTTTCACTTTTTTTTCGTGACATGTACAATTTTTAGTGTATGTGTCTGTTTATCTCCTGCTCATCACTAACTCATTCTCCTTCTCTTTGGAGACCCACACAAGGGATAAAAACTGTTCACTAGAAAAATATCTATGAGGAAGAAAATAATAAAAAAAGTTTATTTGATACTACTTTTTTTCCTCGGTTTTTTTAAAACTCCCTGCAGACTTATCTGTTTCACTTTCCAGTGTACAACTCTTTGAATTAAAAGTTACCTTGTGTTTAAAAAAACTTTGAATTTATTTTTGTGCGTTAGGGGGCGAGTGGTGTGGCTGGGGAGAAAAACTTGCAAAATGTGTACCTACATATTATACACATTTTTTCTACTTTCTTTTTGAAAAATAATACAACTTACCAACTTTTTCCGCTTTGAGCTGTACATCCTGCAGCTGGAACAATAGGATGAAAAATGTGATGGTAATGCAGTTTCCCGGGATTATAGACATACGTTGCCCATAATACGCCATCATACGATCATGCATCATTGGATAAACTTATTTAACAGGAAATTCACAAATTTTATTTGTTGCACTGGGATAAACAATAATGGTCCCTTTTTTTCCAACAACTTTTCAACTTGGGAAAAAAAAAAGAATTATTTTTATAGTTAAATTCTTGTCACATCTGAAATTTTTAGCACAGAAACCACTGTAATTTTTGGCACATTAGTGATCCCCAACTTGTTTACAAGGGCGATTTATTGAATTCAATGTCGAATTTGACTCACTTTGCTTGCTACATAACACATGTTCAAAGTTGTGCACTGCTACTCTTTCCATTTCACAAGTTTTGTTTTTCACGGAACCAGCACTCGCTGTAATAAAACGACCGAGAAAAAAATTCCCCTTCTCCTGCTAACGAGTATGTTTCCTGCTCGGAGGTGAAAAGAAGACTGACTGGAAACGGGAGTAAAGCAGCATACAAAACCCTCCTCATAGCAGCCTTGTGAACATTATCTCTCAATTTCCCCCTACACACACCACGCACACATCTACTATACTGCCTTGTAATGCTCATACTGCTCCACTATTCACTCCAAAAAAAAATTATGAGTATCATTTGTTCCCAAAAAGTCGTTTCAACTTTCGCTCTTTTGCATTTTTCACCAGATTGGATGGACAAGCGACAGTAAAAAATACCAAGAGGGACAGACAACAAAACACCTGTCCATCTGCTTACTATTATTGTCTGTCTACCTATATATATGGAGTGTAAGGCGTGACGACAGGTATAAAGGAAATAAATGGAAATTTTTTGTACCACTACTACTAACAAATATGATGTTCATGTGTGCAAATACAACAGACGCATAAAAAATTAGCCTTTCACTCTCCTTTCAAAGTTTTTATTATTATTTTTTGTACGACACAGAAGCAGCTAGCCTCCTCCACAACAAATGCAAATATTATGAATTATGATTTCACTTTGAAGAGTTAAGAGCATCTCATTCAAAAATGATGCTCCTCGAGTTACAAAAAAAAGACAGGCTTATGACAAGAGGTAATGAGAGAGGTTCTCATAAAACTCATATGTCGTCGTCATCCAAAAAGTGGTCTACACACTACTTCTACTACCACTGCAATAATTCCACTGCAAGATGGCATGTTTCATTTCATTTCAGCAAAAGAATAATGTTTAAATTACTCAAAAGCGCTGGGTTGAGAGAACTGAGGTAAACGTGATGAAAAGTTGAAAAAAAAATTGGCCAAGATGCTGCTGACTTTCTCGACCAAGCAAAAAAAAACTTTTTCGTTTGTCCATTCAAATCCCAATAATCACACGTCTTATTGCTTATTCCATTCATAAACTTTCTTTTTTTGTGTGTGCTTTTTTCGACTTTTGACAATGGGATGATCAAGTAAATAAAATGGAATTGCCATTTTTTCCAATAATACATTTGTTGTGTAGGAATAGGAGGAC
>JAHZNC010005865.1:0-12782 GCA_027744095.1 Zhuqinia jingwanae | reverse complement strand
TTTGATTTTCACTTGGCCAAAAAAATGAAAACACCTTTCAGAAGAAGAAAAAAGATAATATTGTAATGCTATTTCATATTATATCATAATCATATTATATTCATACAATAATATACACACATCCTACACTACTTAATCTACAGGCAGACATATTCAGATGATGTCGTGCTGAATTAACGATACCATATTAATCGCCATCGTCATCATCATCATCATCATCCTGATTGCCATAATATTATTTACCATTTTTGACATATTCTAACAACCATGCATGCTATATGACAAGGTGGGGAGATTATCCCACCACGCAGTCTACATATCTCTTATATATCTCCCTTGTAAATCTTGTTTTTTCCACTGTACCGACTAATAAGACAACATGTTTCTCTTTAATACTCCGCATATTCGGAATAATAAGCTGTTTATAATGCACAAGAAAAAAATACATGAATATTATTACAATACAATGCATATGGCCAACACCTGAATTTTTAGGAGAGCTGCTAGATTCCTTAAAAAATATAATAAGTTGGCATCTGCCATTTATCTCCGTTTTTGAGCTCATCATCTCTTTGCTTGTCATATTTTTTAAAACGTGTCGATATTGACATTTTGATGATGTGTGCAGAATAAAAGCTTTTGAATACACATAATATTTAATACATTCGCTGGTTATTGACTGACATTTTTTCTTAAAATACGTTTCATTTTATTTTGTTATTAAGCTTGACAAAAAAGAAAACAAAAAATTGTATTAAAAAATATTATAAAAAGTTTTAACCCAATATAATGATGGCGATGAACTACTTTTGTTGTTGCTGTATGCTTTTTTGGGTTCAGTTGCTATGAGCCACTAAATCTGGGGACGAATGCAAGCAAAGAACACAATACATAATGCCTTGTTTTTTTTACTTGGCTAAACGTCAACTTTCAGGAAAAAACTGAAATATTTGCAAAAACCAGTAAACGGCTCATTGAAAGTCATAAACGACTTCTCACAAGCATTTTTACATGCACAAACGTCGGGAGCTTCCCACTTTAAAAAAAAATATATTTTTTACCTGTGAACAACAAAAAATACGACAATTTTTTAAATGTTTTTAAAGTGTAACCCGTATGGAACCATACAGCTATTTATTATTATTCCCGCTGCTGTCCTCTTGCAATTAACTTTTAGTTTATCCCTTCCATCTTGTCAATTTTTTAGATTTTTCCTCACCGGCACCACGTGTGTCTGCCTCTGACTCCCAATTTTAATTTGCCTACTGGTTAGCCTGTGCGGTTTTTCTTGTTCTTTTGTGGTTTTTGTAATGAATGTAATGGACAAAAGGGGAACTTTGCAAGAAATACTATACATAGCATATGTTCAAGCACAACTGCTGCTGCTGTTGCTAAATAGCAAGTTCATTATAAATCCTCCTCATTCCTCACTGATCATTATCGGTCTCGTTATTCGTTTTAAAAGATGTTTATAGAAATGGAAGAAAACTAGAAACCAGGTTGAAAGGGGAATGGAATTTTTTTAACGCAATTTCACATAATCTTTATATACCTATTCTTATTCAGCACAACAAAAATTAAATGCCATATACATACAACATACGTAAGTGTACAAGGATATCAAAGATATGTATACATCAGCGTACTTGCACGGTTTTTATTGTGGATATGGAATGAAAAATCGAGCTTGTTGCTCATCACTATGATGATGAACATCGTCCTCATGTGATTATCATCACGAAGATTATTATTGCCACTAATAAAAAAGGGAACCACAACTATACAATGCATGCAGAGTAGTACACACATTACTTTTTTGGCAAAATACAATCCAGTCCAACATGGCACATCAGACAAATTAGCTTATGATCTTGATGATGATCAGCATGATCATGATCATATCATCGTGATATTAAAATTTTAAAATCTCTTTTTTTCTTGCAACCGAGAAAAACAATGAACTTTTCAACATTTCTGTTGTAGTGTAATGGATCATGAATGTAATGCATGCTAACTACGCACATACATAAATAAAGTACAAGTGTAAAGTACAAGTGTGTGGTAGGGAAATAGAGTTTTTGTATATAATTTTTATTTCTCTTGATTTGATTTGATTAAATTTGCAAATTTTCTTCAAACTGTTTTTTTAGAAAGGAAAATTTTATTTTCATCAAGTCATGTTGATTTGTTATTGATGTGTTATTCGCTTCAGGCAGCCCATAATTCTGGAGCTTAATCATGTAGCCAGCACACAAAAAATGATAATAAAACGTAAATCGTGAACATTATCACCAGAAAAAAAAGGAGGATGCAAAAAAGTGAAAAATATTTTAAAAGCATTTTTCAATTACAATCAAATCAACTCAAAATTTAAAGACAAAAAACCCCGAATGTATGAGCTTATATGCATAATATACAAGTATGGTATATGCGTAGTACTTGAAAAAACATTTTGCTGTTTTTATGTTGCTGAGATTTGAAACCAGTCCTTTCAGTGAGTCAAGTACAAACAATTTTCTTACTTTGAATAAAATAAAATCGTTTACAATTAATTTGCAAATAAACAACTGCGTAAACATGAACCCATTTCCAAGTGTGCAAACTAATCAGTGAAATAAATGTAGGTGTGTAATTGCATATTTTTACAAAATGATTTACCAAAAGAGTGTGGATCTCTTTGGTGGAATTTTTTTTAAAGTTGCCAACGACGTAAATGGTTGTAAATAGTACCATTTCCTGCAAAAGAACAAACAATTTTTTCTTTAACCATTATCATCATCATCGCCGTACAAATACCTTCTTTACCTTGCTGTTTGCATAACTGCTAAAGTGTTTCTAATTTGAAGGCATGAAAAAACTGCCAATCAACTTTTCCGACTTCTTACATTTTTTCAAATTGTTACTGCATTATGTAGTAGCATTTGCCATACTATATACTTATGCATACTATTTCTCACACAGACAAATATTATGCAAATCAAGTTCCGCCACGTTTTACCCGCACACACACACACACACACACACACACACACTATCAAGAGAAGAAATTCAAGTTTTGTGGTTTTGCTCAGGTTTTTTTGCTACTAGTTGTATGAAGTGCAGCGTATGTGTGACCAGATCGAAAATAATTAGAAGCAGACGAGAAATGACTGTTGGAATGGTCAATAAAATTGTCCGGCTTTCTCGTGCACACACACAAACTCACAAGGAGAGAGAGAGAGAGCACCCATCACACACAAAAATGCAAAAAGAAGTATAGTTTATGCCTGATGTTTTTTAGAGTAGATCCCACCATTATCATAATCATTCCGGTCATCATAAAATACACAGACATATCGTAAGATTTGATGTTTCATGCTTCCCCAATGACCGCAGCAAGAGCCAGTATACCAACAACGAAGACTGATTTGGAGTGATAAAATATTGTAATGCGCCGCATCATAACCATCAACATCCTCTCTAATTTAATATGGAGTAACACACAGCAGAAGATTTGCTGAAGCAGTTCATGCCCTCCTGCACACCAAAATTATAATAATAGGTAATCTTCTAACTACATATTATGTGACTGTAGGCTTTCACAGTGTTTGGTAAATAAGAAAAAAAACATTGAAGAAAAAAGCCGTGGGCAGTCTTTCGGATTTTTTATTATTTTATCGACGTTAGAAGGGAAAATGTTGGCAAAAGCATTGATGATGATGAGTAGCAAAAGAACAGTAGCAGAGTTCAAGTGTCTTTGCTCATGAGCAATGATTGTTTTATTTCGTTTGGTGGTGGTGGTGAAGAGAGCGGAGAAGAACAAGGACGTAAAATACATATAATCCGCATTAAAAAAAATGATCCTCATCGTTTATCCATTAAGTATATAATATAGACTACTAGACTAGGGAGGTATATATATACATGCACATACATCATCTCCATCCATTCTATTGTCTTTTTTTGGTATTTACCCTAAAATGATGGCTATATATGAATGTTTATGTATCTTTATCATATACCCCCTATAAACAGGCAGGTAACAACAACAACAACAAGTAACAGGTAAGCCAATTGAATTTAAAAACGAAAGAACGGCTGTGTTGTTTTATTTATTTATTCTTGTTGAACTCCTTATGTCCATTTCCAGTTCATGCAAATAAGTAAGTAAAAAGCAGCCCTCTGCTTTTTTACAAGACTTGTCGGTGTTGCTCATCTTATAAAAATGTAAGGTGTATATATACTTGCTGCGTAAGTATATATATGAATATTATCATGATTATCATCATCATCCTGATCATCATTATGATTACATAAGCTACTACTATACTTCTCTCTCTCTCTCTCTCTCTGGTCTATTGTTGCTCTGCCACTGTGAGCAATATAACAAATCAGTGAGCAAGTTGCCAGAATGATATAATACTCCTATCCATCTCCTTTTACTACTCATAATCAGCCTCATCACATCATACACACATTCATACCGTGAGTATGTACACAACAACCTACCTATCCGCAAAGCTGAAAGAGAGAGAGAGAGAAGAAAAAAGTCGTCAAAAACTGGTTACATTAAAAATCATTCTTTTTCCAACTCCACAAAGTGAACAGAAAAGACGAAGAAAAAAACTCACACTGGCTCTTTCACTCTGTATTTTTCTTCTCCTTGAGTTGTCAGTAGCCAAATGAAAACCAAACCAAAAGAGAGCTTCATTCCACAATATCATCCACACACACAACAGTCAGTCAGTCATGTAGTAGTAGTACATCGCAAAGCCACATTTTCAATTCCCGTTTCAAGTGTGGTTTGCACGGTTTTCATATTACCATTTCATATTACTTCGCTTGAATTTCAACTTGAATACTGATCTGAACATTTTCGATTGGCATTGCAAAAGCTTTAAAAACATGACAATGTAATAATATCAGCGAGAGCATATATAGGCATTGCCATGCACTTATAACGAGACTTCTTATGCTTTGTTAACGAGAGAAGTGGTCAAGTTTTTTTTCACATGGACATTTTTTACTCCTCTTGCATTTCAATTCAAATTCCTTTCAATTTTTTTTTTCTATATCTCCACTGCTTCTATTTTACATGCGTTTTGCTCGTTTGTTCATGCGTTCGTTGTTGGCTTTTTGACCGAAACGAAAGAGTGAAAAACGAAATGAAGATGATGTGATGTGGTGCTAGTGGGGGATGAACTAGCAAATTCAAAAACCAAAAGAATACCTACATATTTTTTGTGAAGGTGAGACGAGATCTATACTGTTTAAACCATGGTGACTACAAAGCAATAGTCAAAATGATATCTTTGAGTCAAAAGTAAAGGTGATTCAATTGCCATTTTAAACCAAATGTGATTCTGATCATTGGACTGGGCATCATCAGGATGATCATCGCACTCACAATGAGATTGGATGGATATCAAAAATCAAGATGGTCATAAAGCTATACACAGGTTTCGATTATGATTATTACCTACAAAATGGGTTTCTCATCTCTCGACTCACAAAAGTGATTCTCCGTATCATTTTCTCTCCACTTTGCCATTGTGTCAGAGATGACCTTATAATATCAAACTCTACTTTTGTAAGCTTTCTATATAAAGTTTAAAAAATGAGTGTTTAAGATGCTCTGGTAATAATTTAGCACTATAGTAAAAAAATATTATTGAAGCCTGAGCCAAGAAAGCCAAGTCAAGATCATCAGAAAATATACTCATGCTCAATAATGTTTTTTTCTTCTTTCTTGTGCGTGCTTGTATCAAATGTGTAGTAAAAATGCTTTTAGTATGATATATTTTTTATTGGAGTGTAAAATAATAATGCGTTTTGCTAAAACTGGGGTGGTCTTCATTTTCTTCTTGTAACTCATCTTTCAATACCCATAAGCTGGCAAAGGTGGAAAATGTCAATCATGCTGTGTGTCTTGTTTTATGCGTAGACTTCGACTTGAATGAAATGATAATGATACATTAATCATGACGCATTGATCACATGTTATCGAACAACCAGGATAACAAAAAAATACACTGTTTTAATTCTTTAATCTCAAATCAAGTTAGAAGTCCAGTCTTGTCCTGAATTGTCTTGTCAAGTTTACCTTATACTTCTTCTTGGCTTAATGAAATAATTAAAGTGCATACTCTGTTATTACAGCCTTTGAGAATAATAATAATTATTATAATAACTATTATAATGAAAAGCTATTAAGTTAAGGCATTGAGCGTTTTCGTGTTAATGAGAAGCGAAAGCAGAGGGGACTCAATACTGAGTAACTCTCAACAAATCAACTAGTTTGCATAGAATTCAAGTCTCCATTTCACTTGACCCATGGTGGTCAATGGAGTGGAGATCATAGCATGTAACTTTAACACCTAGTCTAATTGAAAATTAGTACGTTAGACTATACATTACTGATGAAGCCGTCATGATTCATGCAATAAGCCAGGTCGCAGGAAGACCAGAGACCACCAGGATTTCCTCAAAGAAACAACTGATAAAATTGCGGCATGGTGGGCTGGTCTTAAAAGTTGATGATGATGAGTTGTGACTAATGAAGGAACACCGCCTACTACAAATAAAATCCTACTTTTAATTACACATCACTTGTGTTGTGAACGACCCCTTAAGATAAAAATACACTTACTCAATAAGTTTTTTATGTGTGGTGGTTTGATTATTTTGTTGATGGAAATTGTAAAATTTAATCGGACAGAGGCACACAGGTTCTTGTCCATCTTTATTTGAATTACTAAAAAGTGAATAAAAATGATGATGATGATAAGCAATAAAAGTTTAAAAGACGACGATGAAACAGGTAGTTGATGTTGCAGTGTAATAAGTAACAGCATATATGTATGCACATTGTGTACATGTTTGTTGGAGTCATGTTCACAGTCAAACAATCAAATCATGATCTCAGGTGATATTCTCATGTCTATTGATTGTTTCCCCATTAAAGTATCAACTGGCTGACTTTTTACGAGCTCACAAAACCATTTTTCAATTCATTTCAATCAGTTTATCATATCACCATCTCTTCTTCCTTCTATAATTTTTATCTCTCTCCCTTATATGCATTTACGAATGTATATTCACCTGTCATGTTTCTAAGCTACACATTACACAACATATGCTCTTGCTAATCCGCATCTTCACTTTTTAAATAATAAAAATATAAAATTGATCATGTGACTACTCTATTGACATAAGTTACATTGAAGTTCTATTCACTTTAGTTATTTTACTGCTCCTTTTTTATTTACTCTAGAGTTTATGAAGAAGATTTAGTATTTATCGTCCCTACTTACTATGTATCTACAACGTTGTTGCTTCTTAGTTGATAGAACGGCAGTGTTGTTGATATGATAAGATACATATAGGTATACATTTATCATTATAAATGCATGTAAAGAAAATAAGCAGAGGACATAAATAAATTGGCAGGTATGCACGCAGGTAGTGTAGCATAACATATATAGCGGCATTTTCTCCAGATAACAAAAGAGCAAGACAACAGGCTACAAGACAAGTTGCCTCGTTATTGTTTAACGAAAAAAATGTTGATTTGATTTTACTGAATAAATAAATTATTTTGTAAATTTGTGTATGGCAGAGTCTATATAGGTTTAAAATTAAATTAATGTGTATCTCGTTTCCCATTGTCATCCGATCATGTAATCATCATTAACATTCATGGTTTCAAGATGCGTGCATATACTCATCATTTTCGACTTACCTTACCATGAGGGCATACACCTACATATGTATGTATGTACGTATGTATCTATTGGTTTTTTCCTTATTAACCATCCTCATAAATTCTTCTGTTTTTGAAATCGACTTAATTTTATTATGAAACTAAATATTTTATTATCAGGTCTGATTTGATTGTGGCTAATCCAAATGGGAAACAGAAGGAGAAATAAATATGAGAATGATAAAAGGTTAGGTATGTTTGTTTTTAAAAAAAACGTTATTGTTTGCTGGTTGGTGGTAACGTGGTGATAACGGTGAGAAAACGAGTTGAGGCAACAACGCATGAGATTGATTTTAGCCAACCAACCACAACAACAAGCTAGCACGGTACTTTATGTCAATGGTTGAAACTCAAGATAATTATTATGATACGATACGCATCTCATTTTTATTGCCTAGTAAGGCGCTCTTTAAAATGAAAGTGCCTAGTGCTTTCTATTACATGCTTGCATATATGTATTTAGTGTATAGTGTGGTCGGTACTGAATACTGATTAATTTTAAACATTCACATTCGTTGGCATCCTTCATCCTACCCAACAAAAAATGAATGCTTACCAGCATCCCTTTATATTACTTTCCAACTACTCCTGCGAAGCGTGCTTCAAATATGTGAGTAAATTTGACCTGATCCCAGTATAAAAATAATTTAAAGTTGCTTTAATCAATCTAAACAGCAATCTAATAATTCCCCAAAATTAAAAATTCCCTGAAAGCTTCCACTGACACTCAATATCACAATCTTTACCTTCGTTGCAGTTATCACCATCTCGGCACTTTTTTACTGTCAAAAAATATTTATTTACTTTTTATTATTTAATTATTACATACTTGACTATTGATTTCGATACAAATGAATTTAAAAAATCTGTTGATCATAATCCCCCGGTTTTTTATCCCCACGTTGAAATTCCAGATTTTTCGGGGAAGAAAATCACAATAACTGGTAATCATTTTTTTTAAATCCTTTATCCAAACAAGATTTAATGGTGAGTTAAAAGCATATAGTGTTGGCACTATATTGACCTTGTATGGGTCGGGTTTTTTTGGTTGGTGTCATGTTATTGTTGAGCAATTTATCATTCTTTTTGTATGGTTGAATGCCACAATAAATTCTGGCACAACAATCCCATCTTTAAATTCCGCCATTTCATCATCATAATACTTTGAATGTGTACTATCATCATCATCATCATTGTCGTCATTTTTATTATTCGCAATTTGGTAAAGTACCTTTGCGACTAAATTATTTGAAATTTATTATTATCTAAACTATCAAACTATAAAGATCCATTCTTTCACTCTTTTTGCAAAGAACATGTGCATTATTCTGATGATTTTTATGAGGATGCTACCATCACTATTACTACTACTGCTTCTAATGTTGTCGTAAAATAAAGTGCAAAAATGTGCAAATTGTACATTTATTACGAACAAGAATAATTATGATGAGGATGGTGATACGGCAAAGAGGTATATCCTTTGACATGACACAACATATTTTGGAAGAAAAGGAAAATTTATGAGGAATTTTTAAGTGAAGATGGTTGTAATGAGATGTTTTTAGAAATTCGAATATGCCGTGGGAAAACAAAAGTACAAAAATATGCTTTTTTGTTCATGACTACAACTCAGTCAATTCAGAAATGCAGTAATAGTTAAGATGATTATTGGATTTAATTGCTACTGAGTTTTAAATCACATATTTTGAAATTTTTAAATAATTAAAAATTGAGACCGATAGATTTCGATTTGGTGATCGTGGACGTGTAACCAATATTTCAAATATATATAGCATTTTCTCCACTATTCTTGCACAGCGAAAAATATGTGTAATATCCGGAGTAATAATTATCCCGTAAGTAGATGTTATTAGCATGCCTTCTTAAAACAAACTTCAATAGAACCATTTAAATTCCCGCCCTGTCCGCGTCCATATTTTATTATGCATATGTATACATGCCTGCCAGAAGTGGTAGCTTTTCCTCCTTTAATTTTATTTGCCTATTAAAAGTTTAAAATGCTGCCCTCCCTGAGTAGATGACGACATGACTCTTCTTTAAACTTCACGACCTGGTCTCTCCTGGAAAGTCGTAATTCTGTCAAAAAAGTCAACAACTACAAAGACGACTACCAAGTCTGCCGTGCCGACGACTATCACATATAAAATCATCATCATCATTCCATCCATCCCATGTCTTGTCGTGTACGCAGTATTTTATCTTCTCTCTCTCTCTCTCTCTCTCTCTTGCTTAATAATATTATCCCTTTCAAACACACAATGGAAAACATGGCCTTTTAATGGCTAATATTATCATTATCTTCTCCTCATACACAAAGCCACATTTTTACAAACAATAATGAACAGTCCAGTCCTTTTTTCTTCTCAAGTGGTTTCATTTTCTTCTTCGTCCTTTTTTATTCACTGGCCACCGACTGGTGGTCAGTGGTCATCAACATCATTGCATGTTAATCTTTATGAGCCTTCACTATCTATTCCGACTACTACAAAACGGCTACTGTTGCAGTAAACAAAACAATGATATATTCTTGATTCATTCTCATTACTTTTTTTATACCATTGCTGCTACTATCTCCACACACACAGGCAGAAGAGGAATTCACCACTTGAACAAGTAGATAGATTTTTTTTGTTTTTTAAAAAGAAAGTAGCCAGCCACCATCAACATCACGATATCATTCGACATTTAATGGTAAAAAACAAGTGGTCGGTAAAGAACACAAGATTCCTTTCCTCTTCACCACTCAACCATCTCAACCAATAATAATAATAATATTTGCATTGTTGTGAGTTTTAACTCATTTTATGCTTGTTCATTTCGTGTTTACCCGAGTTGAGAATACCTATATTTTTTGCTGCCGACATACATGCAAATACAGTGGCAGTTTCAAACGAGTGATTATCATCATCATCATCATCATTCACGTCGTTTTTTCGTGGTGGACTAGGGAGAAAAGTCGATGGTCATCCTGCACTCCGCACCTATCTGAAATATCGGTGCTATGCTGATATGATGCCATGCCATGAAAAAAAACAGGCTTGGTCACTTGTGGCATGTGAGTGAGGTAATGTTCACCAGCAAAATACGCACATATACATGGCAGCATTATATACGTACATGTATATTTTTAAAGGGGTGAGGTGATATCTTTGAAGGCATATCTATCTTCATTCTCATCTTCTCTGCCCCATCACCAGTCACCAGCATATATCGACAGTAACATCATCATTGTTGTTTGCTCGTCATCATCACCGTCCACCGTACTACACACATGTCAGCTAAAGAAAAAAAGAAACGTGTACGTGTGTTTGCATCATGTAGACGCTGATGTTGTTGGAGGTGGTGATGTGGTAAAAAAAATGTCTTTAAGATGGACATCATAATAACAAAAAATGCCAATATAATTATTGCACCACACAAAATATCAAAAGATGATGATTGTTGGTGATGGTAATAGTAAACATTTAAATTATAATTTAATTTAACAATTAAATGTGAATTAGAAAGATGATAATGTTGATGATGATAATGATAAAGATGCTAATAAAATGGGATATCATAATATCTATCTATCTATACAAAAATATGAAGCAGAGAACGCAGGGTTGTTTTGTGGGAGGGGTGAAGGCGGAAGAGCAAAAGAAAAAACAAGACCACAACCGTTTCATGAATGATTTTTTAAATGCATAGTGTAATGTGAAAAACAAAAGGATATTATGAAATGAATAAGATGCCGGTAGTAAATAGTAAATTGGTATAAGTAATCATGTATGATTTGCTAATGGTGGTAAATTACATTAGCAAACAGTAAATGGCGACATAGAATGATGGTATAATGGTAATATATAGGGGCACAATTTATTTTGTCGGGCCGACTGTCTTGCGTGAGAAGGAATCCGGGACATTTTATTTTGCTGTATGATTTATATGTAGTCAAGCGGATATTTTCAGTTTAATTTTTCCTGCTTGCGGTAATGAAAGCGGCACGGTATAATTTCATCAAAAGTCAACAAAGTTCACAATGTCGTGTTGTTATTTGTACTCCTTTTCCGCATCAATTGTTGCAACGCGAGTAAATCATCATCCACACGTTTCGCATGCAATGATAGAAATAAAAATTGTAAAATTTCACAAAAATCATTGGCACCTCTCAATGATAAAGAAAAAATTTAATCCTTTTTCCCGGGCAAAATAACACAAGTCTGCTATCTTTTTTTATATTGCATTTATTATTCCACAAACAATTGTTATTATTATTGCTGCTAGTTTTATTTGCGTTAGTACAGTAGATGCATGCTAATGATTCCGTTGAATAGGATCAAAAAGCTATTATCTACCTTTTTTATGATTTCAAATCCATTCTTGTCGTCTCTTTGCACGGCTACGTCTTTTCTTCTTACAGAGTTACAACGTAGAAACGGATTTTCTCTCTCTACTTTTTTCCACAAAACCTACAGAAAATAGTAATGTGCACGTACGATGAAAAAATGCCGAGCCAAAAAAAAAAAATAGCACATCTTTTTTCAAAGTAAAAAATATATTTATTTTCCTTTAGCCTTTGTTCAGTGGTTTTTTTGTGTGTGGACTTGGTAAAAAAAAGTTGCCGTGATTTTCATTCACATCACATTCCTTCATCTCATCATCGTCATCATCATCAAAAACATCAGCAGCAAAACACAGCATTACCAAGACCAACCAGCATCATTATGATTATGGTTATTATCATTATTAAGAGTGTAATAACAAGCTGTGGTACAAGCTAAAAATGTACAAAAATGAGTTGGATGTCTTGAGTGAAATGACGAGAAGACATGGGGAAAATTTATTTCCAATAATATTGCTATCACGTAGCTTGTGTTGCTGTGTGTGTGCGAAGCCAGTACCCACCAACAATTAACAAACATTAAATTCATGCCTTCTCTCTCATTGTGATTTTCCCATTAAAAAGGAAAGAAGGAAAGATGTAGGAATGATGATGATATATTATGTATGATGATGACGATGTGTAGGCTTGATTGTT
>JAHZNC010005864.1:0-35297 GCA_027744095.1 Zhuqinia jingwanae | reverse complement strand
TCCAGTAAAGGGGGTCATGTCTCCTGTGAGGAGACATGATCCTAGGATACAACCAGGATACGGGAGATTCTCAAGGCGTGCTTTCTCTATCTCTCTCTCTCTTGCAGATTTGCTGAGGAGATCAAACAACAACAAAAGCCATTAAGGCCATCACTTTAACGCGCGCAGCAAAACAGAAAACGAAAGAAATTCACAAACGTCTCATCGTAATATACTTTCAGCAGACTCCAATCTTACCTCATCAACATCGTATCGCTGTTCATTTTGTTACTATTCTTTTTTAAAGCGTTCTCTTTCCCGTCGTCAGTAGTATAGTCGGTAGTACTACCACATCAACAAAAATTAATGAATAGAAGAAATCTTCTTTGGCATTGGCATATAATAATAAGTAGAAGTAGTAATAATAATAATAATATCGCACATTGTCAAATTAAAAAACATTAGCATTTTCGATATGGTTGAGTTGCATGATGCAATAATATGCAAGCAAGATGAGAGACATCTCATGGTTCTTGGTCTCGCCTCGCCATTTATTTATTCTCTCATTTTCATCTTAGCACATCATCCGTGAATTTTCCCAGTTTATCATTCCCAAAGGGGAGGAAGGTCCTTTTACAGAAAAAAGGGTAGAGAAAAAAAAATAAGACGGCGAATCTCTCGGGTGAGTGCTGCTGCTGGTTGATAAAATTGATGGCGCCTGTGTACCAATAATACTCTCTATACTAAACATCTCTGTGGTGTCTCCATCTTCATTCATTTTACATTTTCATGATACCAAGAAAAATGAAGAAGGAAATCTGTTTAGAAGAAGAAGCAAAAAAATTCTTTTGAAATTGCAATGGCAATAATCATAATCAAAATAATTCGTCAAAAAGGCAGCTGAATAAGAAGAGGAGACACTATATGGATGGATCTGAAGAAGAAGAAAAACAAATCAGAATATTTTCACAGGACTTGTTCGTAGTATTCTTTTAAATCCTTCTTCTTCTTCTTCTTGAATGGAATTCACATTTTTTTTCCGCTTGGCATATTAGCATTATGGAACATGCATGCATTTTTTTTTTCGACATAAAAAACAGGGTCGTAAAACCATCCTCAGGCAAATCCATATCGCAAACAACAAAGCCATCATATAGTATTGATGCAAACGACATGCATTGCATCGCGCATGCATGCATCATTCATGGCATCATGCTTGTTTCTTTTTTACTTCTTTTATTTCTGCTGGGCTTTTATTCTTATTCTCATCTAACACTCCTCGCACTCCTCCTGTTATAATAATGTTCTCTGTTGTAAAAATGGACATGGTGGGGTTGTTCTGAAGAAGAAGAAGACGCTGATACTGTAGAAGATTTGTTGGCCCTGGGATGGATATGCCATGCCATCATCATGATGGCTGTTGGCTACTGAAAATCTTAACTGCCTAAACTACTGAGCAGAAGCAGTCAGTACAAAAATCGTCTCTCNTTGTTGGCCCTGGGATGGATATGCCATGCCATCATCATGATGGCTGTTGGCTACTGAAAATCTTAACTGCCTAAACTACTGAGCAGAAGCAGTCAGTACAAAAATCGTCTCTCTCTCTCTCTCTCTCTTTTCAAAAGACAAAATTATCTTGTGTGTGTGTGCCTATTTAATGCCTCATGGTGTGCTTTATGATGTTATGATTACGATTATTTGGCCAGTTATTTGAAAGACATGAACCAGAAAGAGAAGATGTTTTGGGACTGGGACTATTTTTTTCATATATTTTTTTCTTTACCACACTACTACGCACCTCCATTTCCATCATCATCTCTCATCTCTGTTTCTTTATATAAGACCTTACACAGAGTCAAGTCAACACAGAACTAACGTCGACGCCAAAATTCTAAGCCAAAACAACAACAACAGAACAAAAAACAGAAAACTCGCCAGAGAACCACCAGAACTACAACACATCTATCTCTATCTGCTATTGCTGTTGCCGCCGCTTCTGTGAGGAAAATGACCTTCTTCCCATTTTCAAAAAAGTTTTTTTAGTATTATATAGTGTGTAGTATGATTTAATGAGAATGATGATAATAATGATGACGATTATTATGTACAATGCCAAGTCAAATTACCAAGTCATGCGCATGATCATCATGATATTATGATGCCATAATATAATATCCTATCGCCATGTATGATTGGTGGTGGTGTATGTGTGATGTCAGTGTACTTATTATTATTATTATTATTGTGCTATTGATTATGAATGCTTGTCAAAAGACTTTTAGAATTTTAAGGAGTTGTGTGATTTAAAATGAATTATTTTGCTTTGTCAAGTTTATAGTGGACTCTGGTGGTAATACGGTGATCTGTGATACGATTTTAGGTATTAAGGCTACCAGCTATCAAACTACCACCAACGCAACTTGTTTTGCCATTGTTGCATGTTGGGGATTTATTTGTACGAAGAATGATGGGAGGATGGGGCTTGTGACATCTTCCTTAATTGTGTATGCGTGCAGGCAAGGCACGCCAATGCGTGGCCAACAAATTATGTGTGTGTGTAGCGGTAACTTGAGGAGAGGAGGTTATGTCATGTGCACAAAAAAAATGCCACCCACCCACACCACAACATAATATGTACATACAACTTACCACACCACCAAAAATGAAAATCAATATTGAAAATTGATAAAGAAATCAGTAACACGCTTTTACGCAGTTTTTGCCCGTATTTTCGTTTTTGAAACAGGCATAAATAGAATAGAGGTTTATATAACCGGAAACTTTTCCCCTTTTCCCAACAGAAAAAATGTAATTTGCATAAAAAACAATAATCTCTACTTTTTTAATGTTCCGTTTCAAATTCAAAAATTTTTTTCGTCCGACTTATTTATTAATTACATTTCTACATTTTCTAAACTCATTTAATTTTTTATAGCTTGCTTTTTTTATCAGCTCAGCAACACCAGCAGGAAACCTATCTACATACCTACTCTCATGTAAGTATAAATGTGAATTGCTTGTTGTGAGTCAAATTATTTTTGCATATCCAAAAAAACTTTTCACAGAGAGAGAGAGAGAGCAAAGTTCTCTTCTTTAAAGCGTAGTAATCATTCTGAGTGAGATGGCAATAAAACTGTCACGAGAAAAAAATAGGATGGTGTGGTGATTTGGTTTGGTAATGCTGATTTTTTTCTCAAGCAATGATCATAATCACACCAGAGGATCATGAAGATGAGGAGAGAAAGGGAAAATTCTTGCATGCAATTTCAGTTCAGATCAATGTTTTTTATATGTATTTTTTACTACATACATGCCAACCAACCACTCAGCCTCATAGCTTTTCACATGACATTCTCATTTCACATGGATGGTGATGGTAGCAAATGAAAGAAATATGTGTAATGATGGGGGAAGCAACATATATTTGTATCAACATTAGCCATGGAATGTTTGGGAGAAAAATATCTAATGTGAAAAAAGTTTATATTTACAACTACAAAACTTGCGAAAAAATGGTATCAAAAGCGGTTAAAGTTTTCCCTCTTCAGCAGCAGAGTATGAGTATATAGTGGAAGGAGAGGAAGAAAAAAGCACGTTTATCTTCAAATCCCTAAACATACAAAATAACTACATGATCCATGTAAATATATTAAATAATGACTATTTTGATGATATAATGAAACAAATACATGCAAAATAAAACAAATTTTCTTTCTCCACCACCACCGTACTATATAAAAAGACATTCACTATTTAAAAAAGTATGACATAAAACTTGAACTTACAAATTTACTTATTTTTCTTCCTTTTTTTCACAAAAATTCATTCTGTAATGATATAATTAATAATAATAATGCAATAATAATGAGGCATTTAGCAAACTCATTCAAGTACACAAATGTTGTTCTAATAACAAATTTTAAAATATTAATATAACTTACGCATAATAGAATATAATAGTGGGCTTTACAATCATCATGCTGAACTTGATTTAAAGGAATTACATACAATATATTATGATAATAATATAATTTCTTATTACAAATTACTATATGACAAACAAAGTGCTTCATGCTGACTTCTTGCTCTCTACATAAACTTTGTCCACGTCCTTTCCTTTCAATCAGCTCAACTCAATACATACACTATTTTTAATGTCAGGATGAATATAAAGTCTGCTGATTTGACACAGCTTACAAAAAACAAACACTCAAAACAACATGTTTTCACAGATCCGAAAAGAATGTTTATAGTGATCTTTTTCTGTTTTTTTTAAATAATAAAAAACACTTTGCAGTCCAAAAAAGAAGATAATGTAATTTAATACCGATGAGAGGATGATATACTCAACCACCTTCTACCCACTTCACATTCACAATTTAAATTAACTAAAAATATTTTACTTCTGTAGAATAAGGAAACACTAATTTGTAATGCAACTACTCGGCTACTGCTATAGATTGTGGCTCTTGTTGTTGCTGTTGATTTTGTCCTTTGTTCCTAAAATCCCTATCTCCCCTATCGCCTCTATCTCCACGATCACCTCTATCTCCACGATCTCCTCGGTTATCTCCACGGTCTCCCCTATCGCCACGATCTCCTCGGTTATCTCCACGGTCTCCCCTATCGCCTCGGTTATCTCCTCGATCTCCCCTGTTATTTTGACGATTGTTTTGGTTATTGCGACGGTTCTTCCAATCCATTCGGTTAAATTGACGACCCTTGCCTCCTGGACCCATTGTGCCAGGCCCTCCTTGGATCTTGGTCTCAAAGTTTCTGTCGCTGGTTTCTCTCAGAATGTTAATCTATGTACAAAAATGTATAGTTATAATTTTTTCCTACATATTTAAAATAATCATAGAATAATTTTTTTTAATCGTCAAAATGGTAGTTAGTGTTCATACCTTATCGGAAACCTGGAGAAGTACAGACTGGAGCCGGGTTGGTTCCGTACGATGCAGAACAATGGTTTTACTTGGTTCATCCATTGAAGCCTATAAAACATCATTTGAATTTATTTACGTTTTCGATACAACATGTAACTATTAGATTGTTTAAAGTAAAAATTTACCATGAGCTCTTGATTGATAATCATTTTGGCTACGATAGAATGAACATGGTCGTACTCCATGTCGTACATAATCGCCAGCCGAGGGAGGGAAACTGAGTCATAGACGTGTGAGTATGTAAACAGGTAAGTACGAAGACTTTCCTCTCGAATCTTTCTTCTCAACATTTCCTTCACTCCAATCCTTTGGAAAAAATAACACAAAAAACCAATGAAATTACAAATTAGACACACAGAAATTAGAGAGTAAGAAATTAAGAAAGAAGAGATAAAAAACTTGCTTACTTTTGCTCATTCTTTGTGTACTCATAAATTGCAAAGCAGTGCCACACCTTCTTGTCCATTTTCTCGTTAACTAAACAATTATAGCACTTTTGCCAATCTCCCTTTTTCATAGCTCTTGCTGCAGCTACCACGTGTTCCCTCATCGATTCCGGTGGACCAGTCAAGCTTTGCTTTTCGAGCGTCCTCAGTTGATGATAGAAAGTCTTTGAAATAGGCCTCCTCTTGGCATCAAACTCATGTTCGGCAAGGTAGGGAACTTCAATAAGCATTGCAGAAGCCAGATACACGCATTCAATGACATCCAGGTTCAGCTGCATGTGGAAAGGAACCTGTCTACTCCTCTCAACCTTTTCTTGTTCCGGAGAACGATCATGACGATGTTGAGGCATCAAGCCTTGAGCCAAAAGTTCCTTTACTCTGCCACTCATCATTAGATCAGTGAGGGCATTATGGGCATCCTGAATGTTTTCGTGGCGAAAGGCGCATATTCCTAGCTGAACCATTGCTCGATTGTACATGATTTGGGTTGCAGGGTCAGAATGATGAATGACCTCTTGCAAATGTGACATCAGAATCAGGTCCCGAGCTTCAAACCAGTTGTCATGCATGGCATGATGGTAGATATGACAAAGGATGGCCCTAGTTCTTAACCTGTCGGTAGTATCCTTCGCATACACGTAACCAGCTAGACGCTGAACATCATCAACACTGGTTTCGCCCTTGAATTCGCCCTGTTAAAATAATTGGAAGCATTTTTAAAATGGTTATATTAATTGCAGTTTATCACTGCAGAATTCGATAACATTTCAAATTGAATTATGGACAAATATTTGAAATTTAAATATTGACAATCTCCACCGCTAGAACAAAACCAAATGTTTTGCTCCTGGATTCGACTGTCATTTAATTTAGCACTTAATTCTTAACAGCCAGTCAAGTAAAATTAGAACATGGCAGTACTGCATAAAGTGCATGTTATTTAATTATGACTACTACTACTAGTATGATTCCATAAATTTGCTTACCCGCTTTTTCTTAAGAACTCGGACATCAAATTTGTAATACATGTGCTCAATTTTCTTATAGTAAGCCCTGCACATAACGCCCTTATCATTGACCAGATGGGTAGACTCCAAGTAGGTCAGGAGGCGGTCCAACATTTCACAAATTTTCTTCTCATCTTGTACACGTTCCAGATAATCAAAAGAATGGGAGTCGAGTTCTTTGAGGACCTTAAGGAACTCCTCATCTAAGCGCTCAAAAACTGTCATGAGGCAACCTCGAACTTTATATGGCGACTTTTCCAAATCTTCACCATCTTCAGCGATGTTCTCATCAATCTAAGAAAATCAATGTCATTTCAATTTAAACGTTTCGATAAATCATCCTTTCAAAATTAGCTAAATGACTACGAAACACTCAGCGGATAATAAATACTCTTACCGTTAAAATTTCCTTTGATGAAATGGCAAGACTTAGCATCTCATTAACTTTCTCGAGCAGCCTAATCCAGTACTGCACCTTCTGGGCCTCATGAACCTTCAAACTATAATCGAAAATGGCGGCAACAATGCCGAATCCGATTTTAATGGAGACGGCAGGTCCCAAATTATGTTCTTTTGATACACTCTCAAGCTCAACCAAAAGTTCAATTTGCTCTTTTCTATCTGTTCCTTTCTTCCCTCTCACAGCAGTAATTTCAAGCAACTTTTTCATTACAACAGGAACATTAATTTCTTGATCCTTTTGGAACATTTTAGGACGCTCAGCTTGCACTCCCCCCTTGACAACTTCCCAACCTCCTAAGCCATCCTCATCTTCCACTTCCGCAGCCAATTTGGATTTTGCAAGGTCCTTCTTTCTCTGCTCTCTTTCCTTTTGTTTCTTTGTCTTCCCTTCATCTTCGTCTCCCTTTTCTGTTGTTTTCTTCAAGAAACGCTGTCGCAGGTCGGCGTACTCATTTTCATCTGAAGAGCTGGAAGTTTCATCAGTGTCAGAGCCCCAGTAGGAGTCATCAGACTCGGATTCTCCGTCAGTCTGCGTATTTTTTTTTTCATTACTGCACCTTAATTTCACACATTTCCTGCTTATCTTCTTACTTTAATTATTTAATTTTTTACAAACCTTGGCTGCTTTCTTCGCATCATCCTTTTTCGAAGGTTTCTTTGCCTTTGCTTCCGGTTCACTTTCGCTATCATCATTTTCCTCCTCAACTTCCTTTTCCTCTTCATCCTCATTCTCATCAAGCAACTCGGGGTTTTCTCTGAATTTTGTTAGGTCCTCCTCAAAGTCCTTTATGTACTTCCTAAGTTTTTGTCTCATCGTGGCCAAGCTCTTCGAGTTGATTTTGCTCAAACTCTTCTTGTTTTCCCATTGCTGATTCACATAAAGTTCTAATTGGCCTAGAATACGGAGGTAGAAACTTGGGGTGACTCCTTTCTCTTCCTTTTGGATGATCGGTAGGGCTTTCTGATGGGCTTTTGTTAAATTTTCGAAACCTGAAACGAAATAACAACATTACAGTTTTCTCCAAACAGCTGTACCAATTACAGATGTCAGCATTTTCTCTATAAAATATTGAAGCTAAAACTCACAGTCAAGGATATTTGACATATCATTATTCTTCCGAAATGTCCTGATTTTCTTGACCAAGCTGTGCATCTCCTCATATCTCTTCTCCCGGGCGGATCTGACCACCCTCTTACTTGCCACCTCCTCTTCATCCTCACTAAGCTGTAATCAGAAAAATAAACAAATCCATATTGCATAACATAATTAATTTAGCACACACGCGCATTCCTTCAAATCGATGAAAAATTCTGCAAACTCAGCAAACAACTTCTCTCACACTTGGTTTAATAAAGTTGATTAATCATTAATTAAGCGCTAAACTTTAGGACTTTGACCTAAACTTACGTAGACAGTTGGTTGGATGGTTGGTTTAGTAATTGGGGTCTCATCCTCCGAACTTGATTCCGATTCGGAATCCGAACCTCTCGCGTAAAAACGACTCATTTTTTTAACGTTCACCTGTTTAATTAAACAACTGTTTTAAATATTTTATATTTAAAAAGCGTCTGCTTAGAAAAAAAGAATAGTTGAAGTGTCAAAAAAGTGAATGTGAGGATCTTTATTCATCTTCCTTGCAGCAAGGCTAAATGTACAGAAGAGTGCTTTGCTACACAGCAATATGCCAAGTTAGATTTTTTTTTAGTAGTCGGCATTCGGCAGATCTCACGCACGGACAGCAGCTTCATACTTTCCTCCAATTCATTTCATGCAAAATTGTACTTGTACACTTTTCTGGTAAGTACATAATAAGTGGCTTAGCTTATAAGGCGCTTTATACATTTGGATGCATGATTCATGCATTTTCTATGGGTTTTTATAACCCGCAGTCAAAATGTCATATTAGTATATGCTGTGCGTGTGTACTATTTGCTCGCACCCACTTTTTAGAGAAGCAACGAGAGGGCATCAATGGGTTGTTTTCTTGTTCCTCCCGGCAATTTTAAAAGTTGAGTGTTTACATTCTTCATGTGACGAAAACACGCTAAACTGCTGAGCAATTAATGAAATTTAAAAGTTTTTAGCAACAGTAAAAGTTAGCTGTTTCTGTCACATTTTGGACCATATAGGCAGAGACAATTTAATTTACTGTGGTAGATGTTGGGCTGGACGTAGTAAAGCTAAGAGTTAATTGGGAATTAATTAATTAAGTCAGTTAGTCAAAGTTTGAATAAAACCAGTTTTCACAATGGCGATGGGAATGCAGAGACGCGCTAATGTAAGTAGTTGATATAAATATACGAATTTCAATATAAAATAATTTTAAAATGGTTATTTTGGTAATTAGGAGCATAATAATAATGAGGGATGAATTATAATTTTATTATTGCAGGTGCGTCTTCCCCCAGAAGTTAACCGGGTGCTATACGTAAGAAATTTGCCGTACAAAATAACTGCGGAAGAAATGTATGATATTTTTGGAAAGTATGGAGCCATCAGACAAATTAGAGTGTAAGCACCCATCATTACTCTTTGTATATATTTGAAAATCAAATTGTTTAATTTTTATTAATGAAATTAGTGATGTTGCTGACGACTGACGACGCATCATAAAATTTTGCATCCTTAATCTCTTTTATTTTTACAGAGGAAATACACCAGAAACAAAAGGAACAGCTTTCGTAGTGTACGAAGACATTTTTGACGCGAAAAATGCTTGTGATCATCTCTCTGGATTTAATGTTTGTAACAGATATTTAGTTGTTTTGTATTATCAAGCTACCAAAGCGTTTAAGAAAGTTGACACCGAGAAGAAGCTAGAAGAAATAGAGAAAATGAAGACAAAATATGGTCTCGGCACGCCGGAGCAGCAAGGTCAAACGGCGTAAAGGGGGCGAAGGCACGCTTTTGTCTACTGCGTCACCATATTATATTCAATTATTATGTTTTATACTTCAAGTGTACATGCAGATCTGTTGTAAATATTTTCTACAAATAGATTAAGTATACAGTAGAATAATATTTAAATATTATTCAATATGATGTAGATTTTTACAATAAAATTACAAACTGCATTTTAAATATTTTCATCGTCTTATACAAACGTTTATAATAATAAAAATTACCTATTCAAATATTCAAAGCTGCACTAACAATAATGTACCATGTTTGAAAACTTACTCCCGCCATTTTTATTCAAAATTGACCCTACTACATGTAGATATACACCACGACGGGCTAGTTTTTTCCTTATTCTTTAACCACAGAGCGCAAGCGGTGCGCTACGCCTCCGCGTTACAACTACTTCTAATTCGAATCTACAAATTTGCAAAATACAATATCAGAAATCGGAATTCCGAACAAACTTGAGAACTACAAGGCATTTCACAAGTAATATACAATGGAATGTGTATTTGTATATAATGAAATGCAAACAAAAACAAAGGCATTGCATTGCTACTTGATGGTTCGATAACTTGTGTCTCAAAGCGCCCCGTTTGCCTATCTGACAACAGAACGAAATTGCGGGCTGTTGTAAACTAAACTTTTTAGTGGTATTTTCTCCGCTGATTTTTTTCACAAATTTGAAAACACATTCGATTGGATTGATTTGCTAGACGACTTGTGCAAATTTGACGTGACATTTGACGACTTCCAATAATAGTCAAGCCAGTTTGTTATATTCCGCGTAGCAGTTTTGTGGAGAGTGATTGTCTTGTTATTTTACCATAAAAAATTTTGGAGATGAGTTTGGTTCAATACATAATTTTACGGAAGGATTTGCAAACGGTGCTAAATTGGCCTTTGGGAGCTCTCTTTGGTAAGTGTGGAGTAACTTTAATACTTTTACCTGGTTCATTCCACAGGTGTTTATTATTTACGACACTGTCACTGGTGTGATTGTAACAGTGTAGGTCAGGCTCTTTCATCCGGTTAAAATTTGTTTTATTCATCTTGGTTTGAGTTTGTTGCTCTATTTTTAGCATCAAGTTTGGTATTGAGAGGAAAGGGTAATTTATAATTAAGTCATTCATGTTTAGTCTATGATTAGGAGTCTCTGGCAGTGATTAGGTATTTTAAAAATCAAATTAATTTGCACGGATTGCTAGATTTTGATGGTCATTACGGCCACTTTAGTTTGTTTATGTAAAGATCTGCAGGTTGTTTATTTTGTTTTTAACCGTAGCTCAGGCATGTCACGCGTCAACGGCTGTGCTCCACCTTTTCAAAGATGATCCGAATACAGTTGCATACTTGGCTGATTTGGACAATATGCACAAAGTGGTAATTAAAAAAGCAGAATATAAAAAAAAACAATAGAATGTCAGGAGCAGTATGCATAATATTTCTATTTCTGGCATAAAAATTCTGTGGTTTTGTTGAAAAATTTTCCCCCAAAGGTATTGCAAGCTCCTGACCAGGATAGTTTAACTGCTTTGGCTGCAAAGCTAACGGAAAATAAGATAGATCATAAGTTGTGGATAGAACAACCAGAGAACATACCCTCTTGCATCGCTATCAAACCTTATAACAAGCCGGATGTTCATGGTTATGTCAAAAAATTTAAGTTGTATTCGTGAAACAATTTTTTAAACCCGTACAATCTCATGTAATTGTCCCAAGATAATGGTTGATTAATAATAAAGATTGCATTTGTGAGAAGGGCTGAGAAAAATAAAGTAGTAGCATCAAGGGATTGAGTCATGCGTGTGGGAAATCAAAATATTGGTCAAAAAAGTCTAAAAATATGTTAATAACTCGCTCATAATAACTTATTTTAACTACGCACGGGTGAATAAAGGAGGAAGCAATAGTTTTTGTTAATCTGCTGTATTGCTATTATGCTAGAATAGTGTGTCTCTGTATATGTTGCTTATGTTTGCTCGTCTCTGTAGACGTCCGCGAACCGGAAACAGAAAAACTTGTGTTGACAAGCCAAAAAAATCTTTACATCTCACCCCACAGTCCGTTTAAATAATGAATCATGTTTGTCATATGCATGGCCTGGCGCATACACTGGGGGGTACAACTTGTACACACACACAATAACTTTCGTTTGAATTTGTCGTTCATTATATTTTATAGCATTTCTCATGCTATTCATAATGATTTTCTTTTTCTAAAACGTGTGAAGGAGTAGAGTATTATCATAATATCTTGGAATAGCGTAAATTTTTCCTTAATGAGGGCTGTTAACAGAAGGTTTATTTTGAGTATTTCTTCAAGCGACTTGTTTGCGACGTGATGCGATGATGAGATAACAAACTCCTCTCTTCTATTTTCCTTGGATTGGATTGGGTTTCTTCGTCTCGGTTTTCCTCATCACCCGTTTTTCATTTTCATCTTAGCAGGATGGATTACTAACTATTTATACAGATATGCACTCTTTCTAACTGTCTTTCGTTCCGAGTCTTCCTGTCTACAAAAAAAAAACGAAAAAATGTTTGTTGCCTTTTTGATAGCATAAGAGAGGGAGAGATAGTTCGAAAGTAAATTAGAGTATGAGTCAGAAACACTTGGCCAACTTTACGTATGTACACAATAAACACGAAACGTTACAATTCATATCATAACGATGATAACGAACTTTGCATAGAAATCTTTTTTTTTATCCTTTGCCCCTCTATGTGCGAAGTGGAATGGAGTGTGTGAGGTTTCGAACAGCAGTGTTCAAGTGAAAACGGAGATACGATTGCTTACGTTGCTATTACCGGAAAAGGGAAATGGAACTGCTACATACTTGTCGACGATTCAACGACGATCCTCCAACTCGCTAGCATTTTTGTTTGCCACTCCACGTCGATGGTGTAACGGTAGCGGCTGTTTGTTGATTTAAAAATAATAATATTATAATGGTAATGTTGACTATTAACCGAGATTAATGTCCAAAAAAATATTTGCACATAAATTATGTTTATGCTGGGGGTTTTTGAGAGAGAGAAAAAAAATCAAAATTCGTAAATCTATGCACATTCACACTTTGAAGAATACGATTATGATCACATTCAACCAGGGTTGTTCCAAAATTTTACTCTTCACACAGATGTGTTTCCAACTTTTATCCTGCGATCCCTTTTTCTGTCATCAGATCTTTCATCCGTTCTTTTCGTTACCTCTATCACTCATCCAAGGAAATTGACTAGGGCAATGGCTTAATTTACAACTTTTGTCAGTAGGAGGTTGTTTGCTGAAAAGAAGTGAAGAATGTGGGTGGAGGCGGTGGAGGTGTTATGTTACGTAGTGTTCACCTATGTAGAATTTAAAATGCAAATGTAGAATTTAAAAAATACAGTGTAGGATTTTTGCTTTGATGTTTGTGGTTTATGTGGCGCCTTCATAAACAGTATCGCTAATTTATTGTGAAATAAAAGGAAATTAAAAGAAAAGCAATTTCCGTACAAAATATTTAATCTCATATCTCATTGCAAGCAAAGAAATGGAAAGTGGAACATAATATTTTATTATTTTGTAGGCAACCCTCTAATTTTCTTCAAAGAATGCGTCAAGTGTCTTTGTCGTGTACACATTTTTTTACTCCATAAAATATGCTGCATTGCGATTGCATATAAGATGCTTTTTCGAACATTAGTACGCATAGATAAATGAAGCATAATATTACACATAGGCAGTTTGTTTGTTTATGCTTACATGTTCGTTCGAAAGTTAGTTGGGATATTTATCAACATTAGAGAAGGATTTGCAAAAAAGAGGAGCAGCATCGCCAGTCAAGCCAACTATATGAGCCGTGAGCGTGTAAAAAAGAATTGCACTTTCTTCTTCTGTTTGATCATATAGTCATCATCATCCTCCTATCATAATATATGTTTACTTACCTATTATGTAGTGGTTGGTGGTGCCATATAGTAGTTTCAGGATAGATTAGGCGTGTTGCGTTTTGTACTTATGTTTCCGCCAATATTTTAAAACAGGGGTTAAAAATAAAACCCGGCATGAGAAAGAAAGAGTTCACAATTTTCCCAAAATAATCATCATTCAAGTTGTTTTTAGAGAGTTGTGTGTGTGTTTGTGTGTGTGGAGTGTGTTCTGTTCTATGAAGAAGAACGGTGGCGGTGCAGTGGTATAGTATATGGCGCGGGTAGACAGACGAAGCGTAGCAAAACAGGCAAAATGCTCGAAAGTACATAAAACTCAACGAACCCTACTCCCATGTCCCTTGAGTTAAGCTCGTGCTGTTCGAGAATACAGCAGCAGTGTACTCCAAAACAGCATTTTGCATACAACTTCTTCTTTTTTCTCTCGGTGAGTTGAGATGAGATGAGTGGAGTCGTTTTTTGTCAGCGAAATTGAATCTGACTTGAAAGTATGCTAAAAGCTTGCTTGCATGGGAATGGGAATATCTAAGGTAAAATATCTAAGTTTCACAAGAGCATGACATCATGATTATCACGGTAAAATGGCCATGTTCTCAACAGTCGGATGTAGATCGTTGGAAAGTGCACACGGCATCGCCATTCGACTCTCTCTCTCTCTTCGTCGGCGTCATCATGAGAAGGATTTCTTTTTCTTTGACTTAAGATTTGAATCGGGGAAAAGGAGCAGATTTTTTTTTTTTTTTTTTTTTTGAAGAGGATGGAATATTTACGACAATTATTATTTTTGTTTTATTTTTCTGTATTGAGGTGGTGGAGTAATAGTCGTAGTGGTGGTGGTGGAGGTGAATGGGTGAGAGAAAATACTGCTGTATAATAGCTGTATGAGTGTGGGATGGAAAAGAAAAAAAGGTATATGCTTTGCGTGCAAGTTGTTTGGTGAGGTCTGAGGTGGCATTTCTTCCTTTAGACTTGAACGTTCAAAAGAAAAAAAAGTTTATAAAAAAAACTGGTGGTGGCGAATGTCAAAGATCAAAGAGTGTTCTTGTTTGTATTTGTGTGTGGTTGATGGAACGTTGTTGTTGGAATAACTCAAATTGAGCATGTAACTGGGCTGTTATCGTTGTTTTATGTTATTGCACCTACCTAAATAAATATGTCTCTTTCAAACCTGGATTCATACAAGACATGAGACAGGTATGGATTATGAAACGGAAAGATGTTTTTGCACTTTGCTGATGATTTGTATCATCATCAAACAAAACGAGTGAAGTTGTTGCAGTGGTGGATTCAGTGAAAAGCACAACAACACGTCAAATGCTATTGTTCCCCAATTTTTCGTTTTTTAACAAGGACATCTGGAAAATTTCACCAGTCGCCAGCCTCGAGTTAAATCTGCTTTGAACCCGACAGCCACACACGAATAAAATGCTTCATATGAGTTTTGAACTGTTGTTGCAAATTGTCATGTTCGTGGCTTTGGAATGTGGTAATGAAGTGACGTAGAAGTATAAGAAATATGAATTGCGAAGAAATGGATTTTCTTGCCTGATTGAACATCATTACGGTTTTTTTTTTTCAAAATGTTTCCAATTCATTCCAACAAACTGTTTTTTGTGTTCATACTTTCTGCTCTGCCAAAAACTACACGCTTGATTTACTGTTAATTCAATACACAAAACAGTTTCCTTCTGTGCAGCTGGTTTAAAAAAAATATTCTCAACAAATTCCGGTAAAATAAATTTAAAAAAATGAGTAGTCGGAAGGGTCGCCCAGTTCGTCATTCCATGCGTGGTCGTCCTCCCATACGTCGCTCCCGATCTTGGGAGGATCCCGACCGTTTAATGGACATTGAGGGGGGTGGTCGCAACACAAAACTAAAAAACTGCTGCCGCTCTGTAGCTACGTTTATGTGCACTCAAGTGGGAGTTGGTGGGATTATCGTAGGGTATGCCATAGTTGGTGCTTTTGGGTTCATGGCCCTTGAAACGCAGGACGACTCTGTGGGGGACACGGTTCTCCGTAATGTACTCAGTGCGAGAGATCGTACTGCTTCCCAACTCTACACAGACTATACAGACTACCAATTCAACGAGACTGAATGGAGATTAAAGGCGGATGAAACTCTTCACGATTTTCAGAACAGGGTTGTGGAGGCGGTGAAAAAGGGCTACGATGGGAGATCCTCCAAGGACCAATGGAACTTTCCAGCTGCCCTGATGTTTACTCTGTCTATTTTCACAATGATTGGCTACGGGAACCTCGTGCCGAGAACGGAATGGGGCAAAGTTATCACAATTTTTTATGCAGTTTTTGGCATTCCACTGTATATCCTCTATTTTATGAACATGGGCAAAGCCCTTGCCTCCATTTTCAAATGGCTGTATATAAAATTGAATTCCTGTACTTTGGTACCGGAGGATCAAGCAGCAGTAGCAGCAGGTGCTGTATCAGTAGCCACCGGACCTCCAGGTCCTGGTGGTGGTGGAAGTCACGGAAAACCTTCTGTGGGGTCTGCAAGTTCCTCTTCTGGGGCAGGTCACCATCTACCTCATCGTGGTGGCTCTCTACACCATCACCATCTTCATCATGCGATTGTGGAGGAAGAAGAGACTGTAATTGTTCCCAGCTCTGCGTCTATTTACGTGCTGTTTAGTTACATTTGTGTCGGCACCATTATGTTTGCCGAATGGGAAGGCTGGGACTATCTCGACTCTGTCTACTTTTGTGTGACAAGCTTGTGCAAAATAGGTTTAGGGGATTTCGTTCCAGGTGAGCTACACTCATTTTGGCAACACTTTTTAAAATCCGTTTTCTTCCTCCCCATCATTGGCTATGATGCCTGATTGGTTGTCACCGTCCGTCCCCTCCGTTCAATTCACCATTATATCCAAACTCCTTTTTAAATATATTCCTGCATTTTTTTTTATGGCTAATTTATGCCATAGACGTCAGATTTCATTCAAAAATTGCGTTAAAATATTGTATACAATTACATGTTTTTTCTCTAGGGACGAATATTGACGAGTCCGAAGAGGGAAACCAAACGAAGCTCGTGATAAATTTTATTTATTTACTGTTGGGTCTTGGTCTGGTGGCCATGTGTTATAATCTCCTCAAAGAGGAGGTCCTTGCCAAGTTGAAACAGTTGAAGAGTGATGTGAAGGATGTGTTCCACTATGTGAGACACGAGTGCACGTGTGCGGATTGCAAATAGAAGCAGACAATTATAATTGCTTATCTTTCTCTCTGGAAGAATACTGTTGCAAAGACTGATTTTTTTTTTGCGAAGAAGAAAAACTTTTTCGAATATCTCATCTCACATTCATTTCATTCAGTCATTCTCTCTGTCGCGAGGATAATATGTAATGATGTTAATATGATAAGAAACAAGGATGGAAGGGAACCACACATACAGCCACACAGCCGTTGACATGATCATTATGATAAGCATCTTTCATCTCACTTCAGAGTGCATTTTTAAAAGCGTAGAGACAATGTACAAACAGCATCAGTGCCTTTTTTTGTCTTTTTTTTGCTGTTATTTTATGAAATGGACCAAATCGCTCTACGTTCATTAGCTAATTAGTATGATATGATATTGGAACCTGCATACTCATTACTCATTACTCATTTCGTATAATCCTATTGTTATCATCATTTTACAAAAAAAAATTTGTTAACAGGTGCAGCAACATGGTTGTTTTAGAGCTTTCATCGCCAATCTTCCAAAGTAAATATACCGTTTTGTATTCCATATTCTATTTCAAGTATAGTTGGCCGTTATCAAAGACCTCAGGAAGATTGATTTGTTAAAGGGGAGGGAGGGAAACTTTTCGCGGATTGTGCTTCTCTTGAACCTGGTGACCTGTGGAGCGTCTGTACTGGCAGCGTTTTAACTAGAAAATAAAACACTTAATTTGACAACCCAATAAACTGCAGAAAATGGATGAGGCTGAAAGTATGATTGGGATGAGCGATGACGACAGCAGTAATGGTTCGGGAGCCAATAATGGGGAAGATGTGGGTGGTGGAGGTAGAAGTGGCGGTGGTGCATTGGCGGCGGACAGCAATGATGTACAATTACCGCAGCAAAATCATAATGGAGACAGTGGCAGTGACTTGTTGAACGTGGCTTTGGAGGAGGATGATGGCGTCGTTGACGATGATGATGAGGATGATGATGATGACGACGTTATGAATCCGGTGACGGCTGCTAGTGCTTTAAGGCAACTGGTAGGATCGGTGGGTGTAGAGTTCTCACTGGGAGGAGGCGGAAATCAGAATCATTTGCATAACAGTCAAAGTTCTTCATTACAATCGCAGCAGTCACCAGAGTCAGCGCCCACGAGATACCTGCAAGTGGAGGGATACGATGGGAGAAGAAATGATATAATATTCTGTACGCCATTGAAAAACTCGAAAAATTCCAGTAGTTCAAGTTCACCGTGTGAAAATGCCAATAATCATGAGCACGAGGAGAGTAGTTCTACGGAAGAGTCAACGGAGGAAGGAGGAGACGCACAGTCATCACAGGGTGGATGTGATGAGGGGAAAACGAAAATCCTGTTATTTTTTGGGGGTGATATTCAGGTTAGCTACATAAAAATTCAATCACAAAACAAATTCCCCGTAAAATCATCTCATATATAGCCAAATATTTAACAAATAATTTTGTATCCCGTAATTGCAGGATTTCCCTGAAATGATGGAACAACATCGTGATCACCGAAACTACCTCCAATTCAACCTAGAAGCCACTGCCCTCCAGCTCCAAAAACAGTTTCCTGACCATCACATTGCCGTCGTTAGACCAAGTCGTATTCAAATGTTAACGTTTAGCTGTTACGATAACTTTGTTCATTGTAATCACACTGGAGCACCCGAGCACGTGATCACCCACCATTCTCTCCACCATCTCGAGCTACTCCTCCAAAACCTTTCTAAACGCATAGTCAGTGAGAACAACAACAGCAGCAATAACAAAACAACAACGGTTAATGTGGTTGATTCTGGGGTGGACTGTGGTGGTAGTGGATTGAATATTAAAAATCAGGTGAAAAGTATGAAGGAAGGTGTGGGTGTAGTAGAATCCGGAGGGAAAGGAAAGTCCAACTATAATAGTAACAACAGTGACGAGGATTCAACAGTGTCGTCTACTACAGTTGACGAGTCATCCACCAACTCTTCGGGAGGAGCAGCAGTTACCTCTAGCAGCGCAGGGAAGGGAGAAGGAAACCAGTGTAATAATAGCAGTAATAGCAGTACTACAAATGGTACCACAAAGTTTTGCAGCAAGAACGCCAAAAATGTTCGCTTAGACCGCGCTGATATACGTCTAGTTGGGTTTAGCAAAGGATGTGTAGTTCTTAACCAGTTACTCTACGAATTTCATTATTTAAAGGTTAGTGTCGTATTAAAAAGTTATTATTTATTTATGACAACTTGCTAAGGTTAATATTTTAAACAAAAACTTTTTTCTTAAAATGTGTACATTCATTTTTTTAAATGCAGACTTTAACTCCAGATGACCTCTCCATGAACGATTTCCTCAACTGTATTAAAGATATGTACTGGCTGGATGGGGGTCACAATGGTGGGAAAAATACCTGGATTACATCCCGATCTCTTCTGGAAACGCTCACTCGACTGGGCGTCCGTATTCATGTGCATCTGACTCCCTACCAATTGCTGGATGATCGTAGACCATGGATTCGTAAGGAGGAAAAGCTGTTCTCGGAACTGTTGAAAAAGTTTAGTGCACCGATTATTCGGCAAATTCACTTTGAAAATGAAACGCCATGCCTGCAACAACATTTACGAATTATTGGAGACTTTAACATGCATCCACTTCCTTTCCAACTGCCATCATCATTGCATATTCGCAGTAATAATGACGACGAAGTAGACGGAGGAAATGTAGTGGAAGGAGTGACTGTCACATTGGAAAATCATAAACAAGTAGTGAATGTGGTGGGTGGTGGTGGTGAGGCGAACCATGAAAATAATATGGAGCTGGAACATTAAAAATTCTAAACAATTACTTAAACAACCCTACTTTATACACTTAACGCTATTCTACGTCACGTGCAGATAGAAAATAGATATTAGATAAGGGAACGGAGTTGCTGGGGGGAAAAATCATTCTGTTCCGATTTGGATTACCTGTTTTAAATGCCTTATGCATTTAAAATAAATGTAAAACGACTTTACTCTCTCTCTTCTCTACGAAAAAAAGCTACAGTGAAAATTATTATTACTTCTTAACTGTTCATTAGTCAGGCAGCTAACTTCTTTTATTAGTGGTGAGTGTATTTTACAATATTCTGATTACCTTTTCTACCACATTATTTAAAAGATGCGACTAACTATTTTAGACATCAAAAGAAACAGTTATAGTAATATAGTACAATATATTATGTACAAGACATGATATATTTATGATGATGATAAGATACTTAAATGTTTTTAAAGTAAAATCGACAAAAATAAACAACAGCAACTAAAGAACCAAAATTAACTAGCCATTTAGTAATACAAACTACAAAATGTTGTTGTTGACGGTAGATTGATGATATATGATCAAATGCTTTATTTTTATGAACTTTGACTTGTACGGAAAGAAAAACAAAACAAAACCAACCCTATTATAACTTAAAATATATACTTCCACACATTTAATTTTTACTCTGATTAAAATGAAAAAATCAAACCCAACTAAAAATGCATCATATTAGGAATATACTGCAGATACAGATTCGTCAGTTGTAGCTCGTCACGTACAGAAATCGTCAATTGTAAAATAAGTATATAAAAAAGTCTTTTCAGAATAAGATTCCTAAAAATTAAATAACTGTTGTTGTATGTCAGGTCAGGAAACTATTATTGCGCGTAGTTAGTGTGTATATATGGCTTTTTTTTGAGATGATAGATCAGATCAATGTAATTATTTAAATGAAATTAATTAAATGATTATATTTGTAATTGTAAGGTAGTAAAAAATGTGTGCAAAAACTGTATGAGCGAACTTACGGAAAAAAAGCGAAGATTGCGTAGAAGTATAAATGTAAATGTGTAAAGTTTACTTACTGATGTGCATAGTGCAGTGCTTAGTGTAATAGATATTGTTTTAATGGATATACATATATATACCTAAGTACAGATATAGATTTTCTTGTTGGTGCGTTTTCCCTTATTATTATACAATGTTCTTATTAATTTAATGTAGTAAAAATTACTGTCAAACTATTTCATTGTAAATTAAATTTTAGTAAATTTTAATTAACTCAATGTTTTTGTAAATGAATTTTTTGTTGTACAAATTGTTATCATCTATTATTATTATTATTATTGTTATACACAATGAAAAGCTTCACTTAATTAAATGCATAAGTTATAACATTAGTTGATTTTTTTAAACGGAAATTTTTAAAGAAAATATGGTTACATGTTTAAAAAATGTTTTTTGTTTGTTTGTTTGTTTCTAATGTGGTGGTGATGATGATGTGTGTACGTGTGCCTAAATATGTATTTGTATTAAAAAATATTGTTACATGTTTCGCGTGCGTTCAGACAATTTTATTATTACTTTTTTTCTTCTCTTTCTCTCTCTCTCCCTCTCTCTCTCTGAAAAGCTCTATATAAAAAATGATGAAAGATGAAGCTAAAACTTTAAAGTAAAAAATTAACCTGATTTTTTATTAAATAAAATGATGCTGATAATTTAATGGTATTAATATTTAATTAATTAATAATTATTATTAGAGACGAAAGTTTTAAAAAGAAAATCATTAAAACGTACATGATTCTTATATATTATACCAAAAAATATATATTATAAATGTACCTATCTATTGTGTAGCTTTGATGGAAGACAAAGATTTTATATTAAAAAAACTAAATAATATACTCTTAAAAAATTCAGCGATTATACAACAATGTACAATATCATCACATCAACCAAGATAAAAAAGTTTTTAGAGAAAAAATCGTACTTAAGAATAAGAATGAATATAATTTTTAAAAAAAATTAGAGAACAAAAAAGAAAATAAAATATTCAAACTTATATAAAATTATTATTTAAGTATACCTACCTATTTTTTTGTAAACATATTTCCATCCCATTTATACTTTCATATATGTATTTAATTTAAATATATATTACATCGTTAAATGATAGGTTTACACATTTTCTCTTGATGTTAGAAAAAAGTTGTGTGTTGTTTGGCTGTATTTTTTTTCTGAAGAAAGATTAATTAAGAAAGTCACAAATACATTGAAACACACACGCGTGTAGTAATATAACAAACAACCATGTTTTTCAGTTTTCAAGACCCCATACCACTCAGCAAAGAAGAAATTAGGATTGTAAAAAAAGGATGATGCAAAAACGGAGGAAAAAAATACACAAGAGAGGGGAAGGGTTCCGGGAGAGTAAAAAAAATAATTGTTAGCAATTCATTATAAAATGACATGACATGAAATGCTACTAGACACATTCTCTGCCTTTATATAATATTGGTCTGACGGTGTATGTATATTTTTTATATAGGAAAGTCTATTTTAAAAAAAACTAAAAGGTATATTATTCCCCTGTGATTTATGTGCAATGTTCAGTTGACTTGTCATCCCATAACGGTAATATTTACAGTGCAATATATACTGAAACAACATATAGGGAGATGATGATGACGATCATGATGATGATGATGAGGATGGCGATGGATGGCAAAATTACTGGTTCTCTTTTAAATGAATATTATTATTATTATGTGCTGTTGTGTGTGAATTGTGATTGGGATGAATGGTGCTCAACCAAGATATTTTATGAGTGCAGGAGAGAGCACACTAAAAAACACGTACGTATGTAAACTTGTCTTTCTCGGGGAAAATACTCCAAGAAGAACAACACTTTTCTTCGTTTTTTCTCAAGAAATAGAAAAATATGTTGGCAGAGAGCCACTTTAAAAAAAAGTAGAGTATCATCAAGAAAGAAGTGAAGTGAAAAAGAAGAAGTAAGATTACACTTTTTTTGTAATATTTTATTTACCTTAAAGATGTACTCAGTCAGTCATTCTATCAGGAAAATCACAATCAAGAGGATAGATTTTCAGTTTAAAACTAAAATAGTTTTTTTTGAACATCTTTAGATACCAGAGACGGAGAAATAAGAAGCCAATAATCGTTTAAGTAGAGAGATGAAAAGGATACTTGGGAGCGTTTATTCCTTCTTCTTCTTTTTACTATAACAGCTTGTCTCTGACTTTTATTACTGCTGAGATAATAATATAAACGAAAAAAACTGTATTTTTTGATCATGGATATAAATATAACATACCTACACAGTAGTAAGCTTTTGTAGTAAGCTGTTGGTTGAAAGACGTGAAAAAAAGTAGTTGACGTCTCAAGAAAATAATGTATTAATTGTTTATTGTTCATTTTGAACTTTTATTTGTGAAAATTGTCTCAATTTTTCTATTCTTATAAGTTATATACATAAATATGTAATATATTTGAGATAAAATATTTCTCGTCGTCATCAGCTCATGATGATGATGATCGTATTCAGTTTGGTTTCATATAGGAAAAAAAAGAGTGAATAAATGTCAGAATGATTTTGTTTTTTTCAGGGCAACATCGCCAAGAAAATGTATGCTGAAATGCTGATACACTGGCATAATAAGAAGAAAAGGGAATTTAGCAGTAGGTAAATTGTTTGCATCATATCAACTGGGTGAAAAATTGCAGGGAAATAAATGGAATGATTGGCGATGAGAAAATTAGCATTTTTTTTTAAACCAGGACTTGATGTCTCTTAATACATTTATTTACCAAAAACTTCAAGATAAACGATGACATAAACATGTACATTCATCATTCATCGTAGTAGTTGTAATAAAAGGAAAATCACACACGTGTTAGTAAATGTAAGTTTAAAAAAATCCATTTAATAATACACAAACATAATAAAAAAGGGAAAGTACGAAATTATAGTGCGAGGTCCTATATATTATACAGTACTATACTAATAATAAGTATCATTTCTGACGGAAAGATGAGATTCATATTTTAATAATATCTTGGATTGTTGTACATGAAATTGTTATCACGGCTAGATGAACACTAATATTAATCCTATTTATTTAATAATTAACAAGTAAAATCTATAACTTGATCATTAAAAAAAACATTACAAAGTTGGTCATACAAAGTTCTCATTTGATTTGATCGTCGTCGTGAATATATATAATTAAAAAAGGTATTCTTTTTAAAATGAGAATTGACTAGACTTTTTTTTTAAACTACCTTTGTATGGCGAAAAAAATACTGAAAACATGACTGAGTATGACTTTGACATTTTGAAACAGGTATTTTTACACTTGTAATAATTATTATTAGTAAATAGATAAAAAGCTGCGGGTTATTTTCGAGATTCTTCGTGGTTAAGTTTCAGAGGCTGCTATATATATATATATATATATATTATAATTTGTAGTTAAGTACAAGTTATGAAATGACTATAACTTTTGACTTGAGAATCACAAGTTTTTTTTAGATATATAAAAAATTGGTTTGTAGAAAATTTGTTTTGTATGTATGTAGGCATGTCTATCAATATGTGTATGTATCATGCGCAGTAGGATAAAAATTATATCAATCATTGATCCAATCGTATCTCATTTTCCAGTTAATATTGTGGCTCTGACTGACTACCACTACTACTGGTTAATCCCGTATGCATGATCCCCCGAGTTCAGTTTCGGTCTGATATAAATGACAGGACGAGAGTCGGCTGGATGTATCAAATCCGTCTTGTTTCTCGCCCATTCATCCTCTTCCAACGCCTGTCGCAAATAAAAAAAAATATTTTTTACATTTACATTCATTGTGACGAAAGAAAGCCGAAAAAGTGTAGAGAGAACAAGGGAAATGATTGTTATTTTATTGAGACTTTTGGTGATAAAAATGCTGTTTGATAACATTCCTCTTTGTCTCTTTTTTATGTATCCACTTCTTACCAGTTTGTGTATCCGCTTGTCTACGTAGCTCACGATGACACTTCCAGGAATCCACAGCAAGCTTGAGATAAAGACAACAGTGAAGATTATGTTGTCTCTGAGAAATTTGAGCAGGCGGTTGATATTGATGTCCTCGATAATGTCCCAAAATCGCTCAACCACATCATGAACTGTTCTCTCACATTGCCCCTACAACACATTAAACATATACAATTTAGGCATTACAAAGTGATCGTTGAAAATGGGAAAACAACAGTTTTTTATGCTCTACTTTTTTCTTTAATCGTTAAGATAAGCTTTTTGCCAGTGTCTGCAAAAAAAAAATAACATGAGCATAATATTGCTATATCACATACCTTGTTGCAAATTCCTTGAATACATGGAGTTCCGTCTGGTAACGTCTCGTATGGCTCAATAGGATAACAAGTGGCATTCAAATGAACACGACAGCACCTCTTGCAAGCATTTTCCACTGGAATGTAAAATAAATGCCACAATAATTTTTTTTAATTGGAGCATTAAAAATGGCTTGAAGAATATTCTTAAATTAAACAGCACATTTAAAATTAATGTTTAAATAAACAAATTAAAGAAATTCTTACATTTGGAATCGGTAATCTGCGACGAGTAAAAGGGGACAACGCGTTTTTTGGGGACGAAGCGAGGAACGTCGTTCTAGAGAAATGTCCCTTCGCCAACGCTTCAAAATTTCTTCATAGTTGGGTTCTCCACCTTCCAGCTCTTTGGTGATGTTACCTTCCTTCACGTACGCGCACACGGGGTCACTTTGTTTTTGGGAGTCACTTTCCCAAGAATACGTTACGTCAGAGCTGCGATAGGTTATCATGGTTAGTTCGTCACCGGTGGGGAGATGTCTCCAAGATGGTTCAATGTGATAGGTTTCGTTGCCTGTTCGAATAGTGGCGGTGATTACACCGTTGTCCTCCATGTGCGCACGGACATCAGAATCCTTTTCCCCGAAAACGCGACCCTGGTAAAAGCTATCACGATCTGGAAAGCAAACAAAATTGAGAAAATTTAATTGAGTGCATACTGCGAAATATGTACACATAAAAATAACGTGTAAAATAATAATGTTTTATAATTTTTACCAATTTGGATGGGAACTTCCGAGCCATCCCTGCCTACTTCAAATGCTTTAAACTGGGAATGAAATATTCCATGATTTGGATTCAAGACTAGAAGAAAATCTCTGCAAATGATATAACAAAACAAAATTCATCATGTAAATTTTTTTTGCGAAATTATACATTTTTGATACAAATATATAGTTTTATTTAAAAACATATAGGTATGCTCTGATTCCTTTTACCTTCCCAGTGTTCTAAATTGCAGCTCTTTAATATGATTAAAAGGATGATTACTGGGATTAGCTCCTCTTTTGACGATATGATGCGTGAGATCAACAGCCCTTAATAGCTCATAATATTTTAGATTCCTTCTGAGATCCTGTTTAGAAGTTTGAGAAGCTGCCACCCCATAATTTCCACTTCCATAGGGGTGAAATCCACCCTTCATTAAGCTTAAAAGAGCTATTCCAAATATCACACCTAGTCGTCTCATATCGTAACCGCACTAAAAACGCGACTTTTGGTCTATAGATTTTTTTACCAAGTTTCCCAAAAAGTTAAAACTAGAACCGGAAGTGGTAGTGCACGAAGACTTCATTGCGTTGCCCTATACTTATCCAGAGTATTCCGGGTTAAAGGTTTTATTATGAGCCTTGGTTCTGAGAACCTTCAAAATTTTCACTTCTTCATTATGTTAAAGTGCATTCACCCATATTTTGCGGACGTTTGTCTTTTTTCTAAATGTACCATAGTCAGGTGAGAAGTGAGAATATAGGGGTCCTTTTTTGGTCTGTTTATATTTTCAACTGGAACTGGATATAGTACACAGTTTTTACAGAGGGGGGGACTCCCTTGGAACCTAAATACTCTGGACTGGACTCTGGACTTGGACAATACTGGACAGGGATGTATGTAAAAATGTACATGTGTGCATTTGCATGTACTGTGTATTACGCACACCAATACAATGTCAATGGAATGGAAGGGGAATAGAGAAAAGCGTGTGAAGGTATGGAACTCTGCTCTGATGTTTTGTTTCTGGTCGGAATGAGCATTATACTCTGCATTAGGATGATGCAAGATTTGTGGAAACGACAGACTCACGTACATGTGTTGTGTTACTTGTGTTATCGTATCGCTTTCGTAAAATATTGTGATTGTGAAGCTCCATGTGATCTCATCTCTCTGGTTAAAAAAGTCTTATAACAACAGGAAATTGAAAACCGAGATTTGGTTTGGGTGAACATGAAGTGTGATGTTAGCTTTTTAACTCTGATATAAAATCATGAATTCGGTGGGTCACGAAGGGAATGAGATTCAGGAGGAGGAGAAAGTGGCGGAGGAGGAGAGGATTTTGATAAAGATTATACTCTCCAATGAAATTCCTTACATTTGGGATGCGGAAGGTAATATAACCGGAAGTTATACATTTAAATGATGTTTATAAAATCATGCAGATTGTATAAATAGTTTATAATTTTTGTCTTGTAGAATACATGATCCTTCGGAACAAACACAGGATCCTTGGAAGTCTAGACGGAGCCTCAGTCAAGCCATTCAAAGGTGGTCATAACTATTGCCAAACACTACCCATTCGACTAAGCCGCTTTGAAGCTCATTATCTTCTCAAACATAAAATTGCTTTGGCATTCCGCATTCCGGTTTTGAATCTGGAAACACCGGAAGTTGGAAAGGAGCAAGTGAAACAATTAAAGGAACAACGGAAAAATGAAGAGGTGAGGGAGAAGAACATAAAATCGCATAATAAAAATAAAAATTATCGTTCACATTATATCGGGGCAACGTGCAATTTGTCAAAGGGCGATTGTGAATTAAAGTGGTTTTATTTATTTATTCATTATTGTTAGCTTGAAGTAGTCCGAAACAAACGAAGACTGCAAATAGAGTCAATGGTGGATAAGATTATTGAAGGGAAGCGTAGAAAAGGAAGAGGTCTCGTTCCCGATAGAAATACTGTGATTCATGAGGAAATGCAAAAAGTTGAGCTGCCATATGCAATCACCCAAATTGATATTAGTAAGGAGCTCATTATTTAACGAAATTAAATTATGTAATTATTTATTTCCCAGCTAAAATGTTTACATCTGTTTATTGATTCTTTTTAAATAGAGGATCCCTGGGTCAAAGATTCTGATTTCATTTCCTGTGATATTCCAGAACCTAACACTAGCTTCTTGGAAAGACTTCGTTACAAAGTTTTTGAAGACTTTCACATACGTAAAAAGTATTATATAGCGCCAGGTCTCAAGTTTGGTACTGATTTTGTTGCTTATCCAGGAGATCCTATTGATTATCACTCTCAGTATGTTATTGTGTGTCACGACAAATCTAGAGGACTAGAGCCGCCGTATATTGAGAAACAGATAAGACTGGCCAGTATTGTTAGAAAGATTTTATTGGTTGCTTATCTCGACGAGGAAAAGGATACGGTAAATTATGTATCTATGAATAAGCTAAAAATGTCTCATGGGCCAATATTACGGTCTGAAGAAGAGGAAATGCCGCTGCGGGTATCACCATGTACAAGACTGATTGTGAATGATGCGAATGAATCAGGTGTTATGGATGATGAATAGTGCGAAGAGAGTTAACTCTATTTCTAAAACTTAAATTTATATTTTTAGACAAGATTGTACTTGATGAAATTACTTTGAATGCGTGTAGATAAAAAATGTAAACGACAAGTATTTAATAAAGTGGATTTACGAAATTTATTACTTCCAAAACCCATTGACCGTGTGTACTTAAAATCGTCATACAACTTCTCTTAATATATTTTTTAAACCATACGTCTGAGGAGCTCATTAATTTTATCTTCACGGTTTCCGAAGTCTCCTCCCTCAACATAATGGTTTGTCTTCTTTCTCCATCCACCAGTTGGAGTGTTCAGCTGCACAATTGCACAAAGAAAAACATCATGAGATTATGCAACTAACAATAATATTTAAATATTAATTTTGATTATGGTGTGAGGGTTTTGATTTACGAATTTATCACAAACATACCTTGAATGGCCAAAGGAAGTTGGAGGCATACTTGAAGTTTTTACCAACAGTGAATATTTCGTGAACGAGGTCTTCTACGCAAATGATATCTTTTTTACCCAAAACACCCTCGATCACAGAGTTGGAGGTGATGGGAGCGCGCCTGTGGTCTACCTTAACAAAACCTCGCTTGTAGATGAGGTCTCGCACACTCTTCTGATTTGGATAGCCCCAGGTGATGTAAGGTTCACAAATACGCAGCATGTTTAAGGTAGCCTACAAAAACAAAATTGATGAAAAACAAAAAAAATACAATTATAATTACACTGCCAGCTGATATAATTCTATGCACATACAACATTTAGAAAATTATTGTGAAAAATTTACCTTGTTCAGCTTAATAAAAACTCCATTGTTGATCTGTCTAAGACGGAACAACTGAAGAGCTTTACGGACCTTAGGATGAACTTGGTTGATACTGCAAGTATAAAAAACCAAATGATAAATTAATATTTCACATAGTCATCTATGCAAAAGAATTACAAAAATTAGTTGAATACTGACCCTCGGATCCTCATGACGAATGCTAACTTGGCTTCAGCTGGAACATAGTAATTGCCCTTGTTTCTGGCTTGCCTGGCCAGACGAATTTCGTCCCTCTCCTTGCCTCTGTACTCCTTGACATACTTTTCCGCCCGCTTGAAAACCTTGACACGGGTGTTCCTGGCAAGTCTCTTTTGCTGCAATACGAAATAAGCAAAATAAATGTAAACAAACTTGGAGTACAATTTTAGTCATCTCTCACAAAGTCCACACATACACACACAAACATGACACAAGTATAAGTAGTACTAAAATTATAATTGTTGCTTATTAAATCACAATAAACTCACCCTAATAGCCTGCTTCAACTTCAACTGTTGAGAGACCTCGTGCTTCTTCCTCCTTTTCAAAATTGATTCCGGAACTGCTGGCAATTTCTTGCCGGTAGTTTTGGGTGCCTTAGCGGCTGCAGATTTTTTGCTATTATAAACAAATCCCCATTAAATATTAATATTACTTACAAACCGTCACACACAAACATCAACAGTGTATTTAAAACATGGCCAATTTGTTAAAATAATTTAATTACCTGTCAGGCATCTTTAAAATTAACTGTTGTACTTAGAAAATACACAAAATCCAGTCAATTTACTGTTCCCTACTCACTTGAAGTGTAATATACAAAAACACAAGTTAATCAAAGAGATCTGTACATAAGGAGCCTGTACCAGCAGAGTGCAAAAGCAATGCATGCTCTACAAACATCAAATTCATTTGCCAAGCCAGCCTGCTTCTCTCTCACACCGCAGGGCAATGCGAGAATCTTGCGTGCATACATAGAACGCAAGCCGATATCTATTTACCATGTTGCTTGCTTCAATGCTCTTCTGCCCATCATGATTCATGATGATGCTCAAACAATGTCTTTGTTCATCTTTTGATGTAAAAAGGTAAACAAACCCTTTCCTAATCTAATTTGTTGTTGGTTGTGGACTACACAAAATTCGCATAGAACGACATCATGGTACAATACACCAGGGAGAAGAGGGACCGCGAATTAGAATTATGTACATGATTGCGATTCGTCAACGTCTTCAAAAATGCAAATAAGGTACAATCTCGTCCACAATAAATTATATCGTATTTTATGAACGGATGATTGAGTAGAATTTTCTGGTATTGGTATTACGCAATAATAATGGCATGCCTCTGGTATTAGTTCTATTCGTTCACGTGCCTGAGCAAAGACAAGCAGTGTAAAAAAGTAAAAATAGTGCAACTAATATAAAGGAAGGACGATTTGGGACGACACTTGTAAATTGAGTTGAATATTTTTTAACTCCAGGACAGCTAGCTGGTAAGAAATAAATCTTGAAGCGATTGGTTGAATTTGTTGTCGATTGATCGTTTAGTGTATTATTATAATTATTAAAATACTTAGTGTAATGAATGCAATATATTATTGTTTCAGTTCATTTATCTTTGACTGTAATAATGAACAACGTGGTTAATAATCCGAAGACCCTCTCCCGCATGTGGGCGGCCTTGTCCTGCGACTTTGAGGCCCTCATAGCCAAGTATATGAGTTCCAAGGGATGGCGTTACATCCATTTTGCTACGATTTGTGTGGAAATGCAAATCACACTTATCATGCACATGTACGTCCATTTTTATTGTTTACTTATTTTATATTTTTAGGAATTCAAATTTTTTGTTGACATAATATTTACTAATTTTTATCGTTATTTTTGCAGTACCCAAGGTCGTGGGAAAACCAAGGACGAGCATTATTACCGCATAACCGACATGATTATACAACTGGCCAAGGATCTTTGGCTACGCAGTTCTGATCGGAATTTTCTTCAGCAAAAGTCCACTGACGACAATGGAATGGAATTAAAACGATCTTTGGGAGGATTTTATCTGATGTACACCATGTACGAGAAACAGCCGATACGAGACAAGGTTAAAATCAATGTTGGAATTGAAGACATGATCGCGCTCCACACATTTTGTAATAAAATCAACGATTTACCGTTTCAAGGTGAAGTTGCCTTTATGCTGCAGTACTTGGAATTTAAACATGCCTTTCATTACTGCGTGTTTTCTGTGGATGTGAGTGATTTTAAATGTTGTATTTTAAATAATACCATCATCATCTTTCGATTTTATTTAAAATAATAATGTTTACTGGTGTGCAGTATCGTTTTGAGGCTTCCACTCGCAACTTTCTGAATGTCAGTCAAAGTGATGCTGTCCGATTGACGAAACGCATGCGTGACGCTCAAGATACGCTTGCATTTTCTTCTGTCCATGATCGGAGTGAAATGGCGTTGCGGAACCTGATTGCTGTGAAACAAAGTATTGCAAGGACCATCGTGCAAACTTCTAACTTAAAAGGTTAGCTCTGAGTTAAATAGGTAACCGTATTTAATGTTTATAATTTTAACTATAAAAATATTTGTCTTCATCTTGTTTTAGATCTTTCCCTACACATGCAAGAGAAAACTCTGTTTACCCTTTTCAAGCATACCGTGAGCAGCGACGGTATCAAGAATGCGATGTGCAAACTGGATAAAATTTTGGACAAGCCTGTAATGACCGTACAAGGATTGACAGCAACTGACGCAATTGACAGACGCATTATGATGGAAACCCGAAGGCGCATGGAGAGAGCAAGAAAGAAGGTACTTCAAACTACGGATCGTGACATAGATCACAAAGCTATTAGACCTTATGTCCGAGAAGGGGGAATATTCGGGCGGAAGAAAGAAACGGAGGAAGGCGAAGACAAAACAAAACGTAGGGAGCGTGGTTCTTGTAATGGAAACTTGTGGATTTATATTAATGGGCAAGATTTTGACAAGCCGATGTCGGACCCACTAGGAAAGTTTTCACGTCCACAACACAAGAGAAAATCAAACCAACCAGGATCACCAAATGTCTGCCACGAAGACGAGCTGGAACATTCAGCCACTTGATGATGATGACGAGCTTGACATTGATGATGAACTACTTGACTTCAAGCTTGAAGACTTGAAACAGGAAGGGGTGGAGGAAATGATGGATATGGATTTTGTGGACGATTCTTTCTATTTGGAAGATATTTAAAGTGTTTATGTTAATTAATAATTATAAGTATATCTCTATATCGTATCATGATTATAAACATTTGATTAATTTGTAGTTTTTTCATTAATTTAGTACATGAATTTTTGTCACATTAAGGGTTACAAAATATTTAATAAATATAATACATTTGGAGTGAGTATACAAATGTATGTATGTATTTGTCAGATTTGTCGTGTACTTCCTTCTGTGTGATATGATGTGCGTTAAAAATGTTATCTGTCCTACACTTGTTTCCAATCCACATGCATCGGAACATCATTGAAATCACTAAAAATAGACTACATGCAGTGCACCGCACCACTCCGCTCCAAATGTTTACAAGGATAACGTTCATGGGATGCTTCGGAACCATCTGCTCGAGAGAAATTTTTATTTCAGAAATCCTCATTTTATTTGTGTACTATTTTTTTTCGACTCTTCGTTCCCATCTTTGATTGGCATATGGTCCCAAATTTTTGCACAGCAAGCAAGTAAAACTAACCCAAATAAACATTGAATTTTAGCAGCAACGTGAAGGATATTAACCCAAAACATTTATTTCCTGTGTGCTCCAAGTTTCTTAGTAGTTATCCAATTATCTTTTTTAATTATAATCATAATCATCCTCAGTACCGTCCTCTACAAAGAGCTGAGTATTTTCAAAAAGGACTCAATGCCAAAAACGCACTCACTCGTCCGCTCCAATTTATTTCCTGAAAAAAGGCTCTCACTTCAACCGATCATTTTTTGGCAGGCAAACATTTTTTTAATATTTATCTGATCACGTCCATCACTGATTTTTTCTTACTTTAAAAGATATTTTTATTGACGGAAAAAATATGAGTCTTTCTGCTGCAACTACACAAATTCCACGAAGTTTGTTTGCCACAAGTAGTATTGATGATCGCGGTGCTCCTGTAGCATCCACCTCCTCCTCTTCCAGAGGGGATTCTAGAGAGCTCAAGAAAACATCTCAATCTTCATCCTCATCAAAGTGGAAACGTGCAGGAACCATAAGACAACTAGCCATGTCAATGTCAAGGAAAGGTTAGACTTTATATCAATTCTACACATACAAAAATATATTTTTCCTTTGTAACGCGGAAAAGATCATAAAATAAAAATCTGCACGGTTTATTTTGCTGTTGTGTGTGTTGTTGTACTCGTAACTTGTAATGACTGACTGATAATGTGTTTATTTTTCTTTGATAAAAAAATGTTAATGAGTCCATTAAACCGAAGGTTTTAAATAGACATTGTTTTCTGTTGTTTATGTTGTTGTTGTAAAATCTTTCATCAAGGCACTGTAGTATGGGGAAATAAACTATATGGTTTTTTCTAATTTCATTTTTTGGTCAGACACACGTGCTCACGACAAGGAACAAAGGATCGTCGCTTATTTGCCTGCTCACTGTACGAAAAATATTTTAAACTTGTTAATATAATTATTGTTTTCATATATGAGTTATATGTATACTTATTATTACCTATATCAGTATTTAGCATTAAATGATGCGTTCTTTCTTGTGCTCAGTTCCTAGTTGTCCACCAGGTATGGAGAGGCTCATCAACACAACCCACGTGTTTGTCCGTCAAGGCGTTCGGGAAAATGAACCACGTGAAGAACGCTTGCTTATATTTTTTTTTTGGACAAATGAGTTTAAGTTGGGCTTCGTGGACTGAAAAATAATTTTGTCTTTGTAAACAGCATATGCCGTGGTGAACAAACAGGACTTTGAAGTGCTCAACTCCCAAGCTCAACGCATCTTCATTGCAAAGGATCTCACTGACGACATTCTCAAGCTCTGCTGCCGCGGGGGTTGTGGTCAACCCTTTAAAATGAGTATAAAAGACAAGCACTCAGGGTACGAAATCCTTTGCGTCAGTGCTCACCCAGACTGCTACGGGGCAATGACCGGGACCATTTCGCAAAACGGGGTAAATATCGGCTTCCTCACCGAAGACCTCCGGTTATGTGCTTCCCAATACGTGGTCACTGAAGCTCAAGGTCGCGAAGTGTTTCGAATATTTGGTGTTCACCGCATTCAGGAAATTTTGGAGAGTCAGCGTAAGGAAAAAGATAATGGAAAACCCGACAATAGTACTAAGCATTGCACAATTAAACTAAGTGATCACACCAGCGATACCCTACAAGCTTCTGATATTGAAGAAATGATGAGGGCTAGTTTTGGAACAAGGGACAGCTCGGATCCTACTGATAGGCTGTTGGACGCCTGTTTTAAATGTTGCGGAGCGGGGGATTTTGTCGTTTATTATAGTGTCACGGAGGAGTTGATAGGGAGGATTGGGAAACAATGGGATGAATTGGCGGAGCAGGTCTTCACAGTGAATAACTGTTTTGGAGTCAACTTTCCAAAGGACATTAGTGTCCGACATAAGGCCCTTCTTCTGGCAACGCTGTTTTTACTGGTGACTCATTATTTATAAAAAATTCTGACAATATGAAATCAATTCTCAACATGCCCCATCTCTACAAAACTAATTTTTGCATGTTTCTCTCTTTCTTTCGCAGGATTTTAATCATTTCCAATTGTGATCTTTTTTTTTGGAGGACAGGGTTTGTTCCTTTCAAAATGCTCATCGAAGATTTTGTCAAGTTTAGCTGAACGAAATCGTACACGTTTTATTCACTAAATTTCTTTTCATTTGAAAAGCCGACAAATAAAAAAACAACAATTCAGTTTTAGACTTGATCCTGTTGACCTCTGACCACTATTTTTTTTTATTCGTGGCATTCAAGTTTCATACTTGAGCGTCAAGCAACATAACAATAACATTATAAGTTTGTCACAACCAAGGTCCTATAAGAAGGAAGCATCCATGAATAATATATATC
>JAHZNC010005863.1:0-15110 GCA_027744095.1 Zhuqinia jingwanae | reverse complement strand
TTGTTATAAAAAGACGCTGAAGATGAATAAACAGGCAATCAACGCTTGGCTAAGAAACACCACACATCCGATCTTGTTCTTCTCCGCGTGCATTTTATTATACATAACCCAGTCAAAATCTCCCATTTAACAATATGTATTATTAGAATGTACATACAATACGTACCAAGGATCATACATAATGAATGAGATATTTTAAGACTGGACTGTTGTTTCGCTTTCATCGTTCTTCCAATTCAAACACACTTTTTTGTAATTGTAAGCAAGCATGCATATACATAAAATACGCATTTAGTTTATATGCTGTGGATAAGTATATAGCATAAAACGATATGCAGTTAGTCGCATGAATTGTTTTGCACATTATTACAATTACAACAAACATTTTTGGAGTCACAAGCCGAATTCACCCATTCCGGGGATGTATGTAGAACTGTACAGTTCAGAGTGCACAGGCAGCAAACAGGCACTGCACTTTTCTTGGCAAAAACAATGGAAATCAAAGTGTCGGCAAGCTCTATTGACTAACTCGTAATTTAGTGAGTAATTTTCGATTCAAGTTCATAAAAACAAAAACTAGGTTATTATCATGTATTGATAACAACCAATATTTTGACATTTATCGCAAATCGATTTTGTGTTTTATAACTTTGGCAATGAATCCTGCTAAACCATTCCCGCGCACTCTAATTGAAAAAGTGTAGGTGATGATTTGGTAATTGAATTAGTTTTTATTGGGATACGCTTGTATTTGGATGTTGCCTTGGGGGGACAATTTATTTTGCTTTGTGAAATTCAACTGAAAGTTGAGAGTTTGTTTGTCAAAATGGGAGTCACAAAATACACCTTGTTCAGAGTTCTCGATGCCGTCTTCCTGTCAACTGTATTTATCCTTCAAAGTGTCATACTTATCATGTACACTGTTTACTCCCGTTACCACAGTTATCAAGCTTTGGGTAGTGAGGCTCCCAATGACCACTTGAATCCCGATTATCAAAAGCTGTTATGGATCACCGGTGACTTTATATGCCTTGCGGCATTTTTACTGGCTTGTGTTGGCGGCTTCAGGCACGTTTCTAGAAGAAGACAAAATGCCATTTCAAGTGGCTGCTCCAGCTCAAGAATTCCAGAGGAGGATTTTCACAAGAATTCGCTCATCAGATACATTTCTTCCTCCAAAATCCCTTTGTGTTACATTTCCTGGTTTTTATATGCCTCCTTACTTATTGTAAAGGTTTCCATAATCTTTACTTCAAATCTGAGTGAAATTTGGAGGGATGCTGAGCAACATCACGAAAAGACTTTGTTTGGCCCGCAAGCTCTTCAGTTGGGAATTGGGGCGTCGGCAGTGATATTTTCGTTATTGGTAGAAGCTCATCATAACGCAGGAAGCGATGATCCAAAACGTAATGCTTATCTGAATTCCGTATCATATGAAGTCGCTTTAGAAATATTGGATACGGTAAATATTCCATGAGACATACATACCAATTTAAATCCGTTTACTTAACATATTTTTTAACTAGTATACCTTTGTATTTGACTTTTAAATTATTGGCAAACAGGCTTGTCTACTATCCTTCCTCATTTCTTCATTCGACCATGAGAAACATCATAAAGCGGATGGCGAGAAGTGTCCTTCAGCTATACTAACGCAACCAATTATCACGCTGTCCGCAATTAATCTACTCTTGCCTACGGTCACCTTGTACAAACTCACGTCTACCAACTTTGGTGAGACCTACCACGTCAAGCTGGAAATGCTTTACAAGACATTACATCTGCTCTTGGTGAACTTGCCATTTTTGGGGATTCGTATCTACCTGTGGGATAAAAATGACAGGGAGGATGTGATTTTCATCATCAAAAACATATACGGGATTTTTGGATACTTCAGAGGAGTTTATTCGGATTTTAAGATTCTTCAGAAGGAGAGGAAGGAAAAAAGTGGGGAAGGGAAGAATAGCAGCAGTAAGCATGGCAGCATGATTAACGTTAATAACCGATGTCGTGACGAGGAGAAGCGTACTGATTCCGTGGAAATGAACAAATTGGTGTAAAAAACTAATTGGGATTGTTTTACATGTATATATTTTATATTTAGTACGTTGTGTAATATTTTAATTATATTGACGATTCAAGGGTAGGTTTTTTAATTAAGTAATATTTTTATACGTTTAAGCTAACTTCATACCATAGATGACAAAGTGACATGTGTGTAACGAATTTATAAAATGAAATGACAATTTTAAAACTGGGTATGCTAGAAAATTGTTAACTTAAATTTATTAATTTATTTCACCAATCAATAAGTAATATTTTTATAAAGATGAACTTATTATATGGGACAGCTTGACAAAAATGAATTAAAAATTAGTTTAAAAAAATTAATGTACCTACATGACAATAAAGAAGATGAACAAAATACAAAAAAGTTTTAAATTTCAATGATTTTTATTTATTGCTCTGAAATTTGTTTGATATGTAACAATTAAAGCTAACATAATTACGTATCAACTTGCATGACAAATATTATGCAGCACAGTACAGACTGCAATATAGTTTTGTGTGTACAGAAGGTACTCCGGGTTTTTCTATTGGTGTTGCGTATTTGTTATTTATTTTATTATTTTCTGTAATAGGTTACCTATAAAGAACCTTTATTTACTTAGAACAGCAAAATACAAGTGCATTCGATAGATTTTAATGTAACGTCAAATCCACGTTATCTTTGCTTTTATAAATTATTGCTAATTGACCCAGTCCATGCAATTGAATCAGTCCAAAATGACGGAGAAAAGTCCCACAGGTACATTACAATAATGGCACATTTACCAATAAGGCTTATACACGCGTGTTCACTTGCACTGTGTTTACTTGAAATCCTCTGACTGTGAGGGCTAATAATTCTGTTTCAAAAATCGAATGAATTGAATATGCAATATACATATATATTTGTAAACATAAAATCTCTTCCGGTTTGCCCAGACCCACTGTGTTTGTTGCACTACAGTGGCTCTCCCTTTACCTCAAAAAGTTTTGAACATTAACAAGTTTTCGCAGTCTCGCAGTCGCCAGTTTATTTTTCTTCTCCGTTTTAATCTCTTGCCGGTCAACCCAAGCAACAAAAACATCACTGAGTCTAGTTTCACCTGGTTTTATCAAATGTTTTTCGACAACGTCACTCCCAATGGTCATTTGAACATGAAGCCCATTTATCTCTTTCTCTAGGAGATTATTTTCCATATGCGCCTTTGTAGATAGAAAATTACCCTTGAGTAAGGCATGTTGAGCCTTGCACAAAGATGACTTGATTATCAACTCATCCCTCAAAATTGAAAGCACTGGCATTCTCCATGTGAGTTCTCCATGCTGTAATTAATACCAAAAAAATGAATTACCAAACATAAAAATTTGCAAGTCGCAAATTTATTTAAGTTCTTGAATATTCAAGTACCTCGACCGAGTCAATCTTCAAATTTACGAAATATTTGGGAGCCGCCTTAACGTCGTGATGGAGGTGAAAGCATTTCCATGCCATAGAGTTGTCCACTCCATCAAATACGCAAACCAGTAAAAACGCATGGTTGCATAAATACGACGCATCCTCTTGTAAATTGACAATGATTGGATTCCAAATGAAATGGTTCCCTTTCGTACAACTCTTCACGTCCCGGAAGTAGACATCAAAATGGGGGCCGTCTACTTTTATACCTGAATGTTTCCTTTGGTAGTGGTCTATAGCCTGCCACATGTCGTAGGGATTTACTAGAAAATCGCACTTGTCAAAACCAACATGATTACACAGAGGAATGATGTTTCCGCTTTAAAACAACAAGGTAAAGTACATATTATATAGCATTATTATCTTTATTATCAGGATATTGTAATGTTTCAATTTATTAAAATTGATATTTAAAAAAAAAATGATGATGATGATGATACTTACAACCCACAAAACCTTGCGTGAGCTGCCATTTGTGTAAACGGAACCTGCTCTTTGCACCCATTTCCTCTAAACCGACAAGGAAACGGCATTTGATCCCGAACTGCTTCCAGAGAACGATTACGAACTTTACCCTTCTCGTAAGGAACGCGACAACGAGGGCAGTGTGCGTTAGGAATAATGTCGACACAAGTGTCACATATGCTGTGACCATTAACGCACTGATAAATGTCCGACATGTAGCATTCCATGCACACAGGACATTTAAATTCCTCTTTCATGTCTTTGTCCACTGTTTCGTGCATACTTAGTATACTTCTTAGTGTTCCTTTTGCGTTCATGATGATGTTGACTAATGACTTCAAGGGACAATTTTTATATTTTTAAATGCAAACACACAAAATATCATCTAATGTTTGGTTTTGGTGCTCCTAACTGTTCCGAACTAGAACAGTACTGAAATATTACGTTTGTACATATATTTATTTAGCAACAACAACAACAACAATACTGTTAATATTAAGACATAATTAAATACCTATATGGTAAATATTTATGTATGCTTATTACTACATAAAGTGCACGGATATCTAAAAAGGGAAATAGAAATGGAAGAAAGAAGGCCAGGATAAATAATATGTAGTGTGTTGCGCTAGTAGGTTTCTGCTATGTGGAAAAAAATCAATATCATCTGCACAAGACTTTTTGTGCTTTTACTACGCAGTAACAAATGCAGCAACGACCAACCCAGAATTTCGTACAATTGATAGAAAAGCAATTGCTCATGCAACATATAATAACCCATTACGTTTGAATGTTGTAGCAAAAAATGATTCCATACATTTAGGCATATATTGAGATTTTTATATTTTTTTTCTTGACACCAAATCCCCTTACCAAACATTTTCCAATAATTATATAACTAATGTTTTAATTCTTTCGCCTCGTTCTCAGAGTGCCCCTCACAACTCCTCTAAAAAATCTCTGGAAACTCACCTTTCCCATTCCCCACTTTAAATAACCTTCCATAAGATATCCATATTGGCATACAGAGATTTTTAATTTTGTTCATTCATAAGTCTTGCCAAAAGTTTTCATTTTGACTTCCGTGACCAAATGCACTACCGCCATCAAGCAGCTAAATTATTTTTTCGAACTCTTTGACAAAATGATGAACATATGAATTGGGCGTTTGATATTGTGCTGAATCTTAGCACAATTTAGAAAACTTAAATAATGAATGCAAAAGAAAAAAATACAAATGCAATGTCAATGTACAACTATTATGATACACAAAAGTCACTCCATGTTTAGCAACACTACAACATTAAATAATGTCAAAATGGCAACTGTAATCATAATATATTACAAAATTCAGCTAAATTACATTTTATAGCAAATAACAAGGTTAATCTTGAGTTTTTACTTCCCTGCATTCCAATATTATTAATATTAACATTACCAAACCTTAAAGTAGGTAATCATTATTATTTAAATCATACTATACATCGTAAACCTGAACGGAAATTGTCTGTAATTTTTGTATGCAAAAATGTATGTTTTATTTTAAAGGTCAAAAACATTTTTAATGCTGATAAGGTCAGAACATGGTGTAAGTTTACATATTATATTTTATCTATGAAGTAGACGTCTCCAATGGATTCTCAATTAGTACTTTTCATTCTGCGGGTCTCGTACTATTCAACGTATTTATAATTTATATTGCATACATAATATTGCAAAATTTGTAAATTTCTTTAAAAAATAATGTTATTGAGATTGAGAGAGTGTTTAAAGCATATTAAAAAAATTGTGGTGTACAAATGGTTTTCTCTGAAATTAAAGTACAAGTACCAAAAATACAACAGAAATATGTTATCGAAACATCAGGAGCAAGAACACCTGTATCAAACTGAGTCAGGCATTCAAGATTAGGCGTTGGCGTAACGTATAGATTCGTCAATAAAAAATTTAATCAATTTTTTTCTCAAAAAATCTACATAATATAGTACATTGTATATCTATGTGCAGATATCGGCATTAGGGGCAAGTCCAGAAACGTATTTTGCTTTCACGTCAAAATGAAAATGAATGAAACAATTTAGTAACTTCACGTGCTCGTGGAAAATCATTATATTATCATTGTCATTATAATTAATTTAATTTAATTATTTTTAAAAAAACTGAGTAAAAAATAATATATTTGAATTAAATGTTCCAAACCCTTCAGTTCATTGGTATCACTCATCCAGTCCAATATGACGATTGAGCAAAGCATTACCAAATTCATCAACCCACTTTCCCCACAACATAAACAAGCTATTGTAATTCCCATTCTATTCAACTTAAGCCATTTTAGCAGATATAACGACCAAGTTTCCTTCACAAATTTTTTGAAAATATTCTTTGATTTTTCCTATGTGTTTCATCTATCTCCATTCCGAGTTAAACTACGCCGCTCGGCGTACCACCCTCAAAATGTAAAATTTATTCAGGTGCAATGCACACTTCAATCTGCAATTTGCCGTATAATAGCTTTCCTTGGAATATTCTGGCATCTTCAGGGAATCCAAAAAGGATTATCTTCGTCTGCTGACCCTACGGATCCATCCAATTATTTCATATTGGCTCAGAAAGTTGTGGGCTGCGTAGGCAAATTACTATGTTTAAAAACGTTATGGAGGAAACGAAATGAGTTGGTTGGCATTGTAAATTTCATTCTTAAAATGGAAATAATTAAGAACAGAGGAACTGACGTTCCATCATATAACAAATATTTTGGAAAGGCAGCTTTTGCGGTCTGTTTATTGTATACTGGAATCACAGCGCTGGATTTTGTAGCATTGAGAGGCCTAGGGAAAATCGGAGCTTCTTCAAGTAATCACTACATTACTAATTGGACAATGGAAAGCTGGTGGGAAACCATTGTGGAGCATGGGCGCTTGAACTTTGGAATGGAAAATTATGCTGTTCAAAATAAGGAGGAATTCAGTTTTTACAATGTGGAAAATATTTTTGTTGGAATTGCTGCATCTGTTGGTTTATACCAAAGGCGAATTAACGGATCATTTTTCGACCTCTTTCTACTAATGGCTGCTTTAACGCTGTGGTCTCAAGCAAAATGTTTTGCGGAAACGATAACTGGGCAGAAATGTGTCCTCTACCTTCGCTGGTCCGACATTCGAAAGCAGTATAATAGCATAATAACTTTATCCGACATGATAAATTCCACTTTGGGAAATTTGGTTACATGCTTTGTGGTGAGTGGCATTTTGGATTATGCAGTGAGTCTAGACGAATTAATAAGCCATACAAGCTGGACAGATTGGAGCAAATTGTTGGGTATTACATTATATGTCTGTTATACAGTAGCATTTCTGTACTTTTCAGCGGACATTTGTCATCAGGTGCTCAATTTCACAGTATACATAATTTCATGATAGATATGCATAAAAAAATTAAACCTTGAGTATAAAATTGAATTTGGACATGTTAATGAATTGTAAATAGATGGGTGCTCTTAAGACTTGGTTGTCTGTTGAGGAAAATCAAGTGGATATTCCACCCAACCAATTCAATTTAATCATGAACGAGTTGGATACAAATCGAGTGGCTATTAAAGGGAGTGGCGTTTTCAGTGTGACGTATTCCGTAGTAGCTAACGTATGATTTTTTTATTTGCATTATTTCTAAATGCTTCTTCGTGTATTAACTTTTTATAAACACTTTTTTTTAATGATATATATTTTTATATTGCAGGTGGTTGGCTTAACGGTAACTTACTTCATAATATGCGTGCAAGCATAGATATAAATAGATACCTGCTTTGGCTGATTATTTTAATTACTACTTATGCTATGAAGGTTAAGCTTGAACGCAAATTATAAAATATGTAACGGCGATCCCCAAAATCTACAATTTCGAGATTTAATATACCTATGTATGTATATATAATACAAATGGACAGTAAATGAACGTACATTAGCAACAAGTGTGTATGTTATAGGAAAAATTTCACTTCCTTTAATTGCGACAACGTGGGTATCCAGCTCGTTTGTTATCATGTATAGCTGGTCCATGGGTACTTGGGCTCGATTCTCCTCAACTGCAAACCACTGTTTTAAGTACATCATCTGAAACATTTTTCGGAACAGAGAAAAATAAACTACCTAATTATGCTTATTTGGAAGTATAATTGATATTAAAAAATATAAACCTGGTGACAGGTATCCGCCGAAATCCATAAAATCCCACAATGCATTTCCAAAGTAAAATAGAACAACCATAATTCTACTCCAGTCTGTTGAGTAGGATTCCTCCACAAACAACTGATCAAAGGTTATCGCATAATCAAGAATTGAAACAATCAGGAAACATGTCATGTTCGTTCCTACTGCTGCGTTAATCAAGTCAGCAAGCCGTTTAATCCCTGCGTAATGATTTAGAACAACGTACCATTTTCTTGATTCAAGGGTCGCCCCATTTTGTTGTTGTTGCCCCTTTGAAATGACAAACAACTGAACTTTAGCGATTTTTCGGTAAAACCTGTCATCGTGTTTGAGGCTCATTGAAAATCGTTTAGCCGCTGTCCACAATGTAAGTGCGCTCATTAATAGTAAAAGTTCGCAGTATGCCCCCAACAAGCGTCTGTAAAACCACCCAATGTCCACAAGTCTACTGAAGACAAACCCCCAAATATTTTCAGAACCATAATTTCCAGGATATCCACAATTTTTCACCTCAAGATTTGTACAGTTCTTAAAGAAACACAGACTCTTCCATGGAAGTGGAAAAATAAAGAACATTGCTGAAGACATATCATTGATACTAATCGAATTGTGGTCGGTCACCACTTCGCCCAATGCAACGCCTGTGTACAGAGCGCATATGAAATAAATTATGGACTTATTCCCAAATTTCTTCAAATCACCAATAAATGTGTTTCCGAATTCAGGTGTGGTGACAATCACGTTCAAAATTTCCAAAAACTGGTCCTTGTGCACCCAAAATCTTTTCATGGTTGTCAACTTTGCGAGGCAGTTGACAGCATTGAGAACTGTTTGAAATACTGCGGCTGGATGTTTGCCATAGCTTCTTTGTATGGTTGGTCGACAGTCGCGGAATATCCAGAAGAAACAGAGAACTGTCGCCAGTGCACAAAACAACTTTTGTGGTCGCCACTCCTGAATATGGAATTGATTCGACTTTTTAGTGTCCTTGAGAATCAAACGAAATGGACAGCAACCAAGGAAGTAGGTCAGGTTAAAGAAGGATTTTAAAAAATCGGCCAAAATGAGCTGTTTGGAGGAAACTGGAATTAAGGGAACTGTATTGGGTAAAACCGGATGTGTGGAAAGAACAGTTGTCCGCATTACGCATTAGATACGTTGTAATGAAACTGATCCCAACAGAATTAAATCATCAGAGTGATGGGTGTGTCGTTGGACGTGGGCTAACAAAATACAAAATAACTTTAAAAGAAGTCCGAATAGAATATATCTTGGTTGGCAATATGACAGTTGAAAGTATAGGTTGCAAAACAACTTAGTATATTCATTGATGCAATTTAGTTTTAATTTCGTTTCAGTTTGGGCATGTTACCATAATAGGTTGAAAATTAGATGAGTTGGACACAAAGTATTCTTGAGTTAAAAGTTTAATTTTATACTGTACCCTATTTAAGTATTACGTTATGCAGGTATATCAACCAAGAAGCATGTCATTTTTAGTCTTGGACGCAAATAATAAAATATGTAACAGTAATCCCAATAATCTGAGAAGAAAATGTAAAATATATATATATAGCATATTGTAATAACAATAACTTTAAAATCATTATGAGATCTTTGTTCAATTCAAACTATGTTTTTATGTATGTAAAAAGGTGTAAATCTCACATTAGCAACAAGTGAATACGTTATGGGGAAAATGCCACTTCCTTTGATGGCCACCGCGTGTGAGTCTATTTCATTGACCACAAGAAAAAGTTTATCCATGGGGACCCCGCGTCTGACTGTATCATCGGACAACCAATGTTTTAAGGTTTCCACCTAGATTGTCATATGCATTATTGACAGATATTATCCAGAGTTATAAATATGTAGTAATAATATTACACAACCTAATGCATAATTTGTTATATTAAAGATGGAGTGAATGATAACCTGTCGACAAACATCTGCCGAAATTAGTAGAATAGCACAAGCATTGAAGAAGTAAAAGCAGACAACAAACATTCTGCCCCACTGGATATAATATTTATTTGGGTCTAGCAAATTTGAATTAGAGTCCTGTGCAAATAGTTGGTCAAAGCTGATTGCAATGTCGAGAATGGTCACCACCAAAAAGCACGTAATTGTTAAGCCCATGACCTCATTGATCTTGTCAGCTAGGCGCTTTAGACTCATGTACTGTTGAAAAACATAGCGCCAATCAATGAAGAATGTGCCCAATTCTTTAGATTTTAAGAGTAGGGCGAAACGCTTCGCCGACGTCCATAAGGTCAGTGCTGATAAAAGAATTAGCAATTCGTTCCAGGCTCCTAATACCCGTCTAATTACGACAAGACATATTATTAAATGACTTCCTAATTTTTTGTTTTCAAGATAAATTATCCTTACATTAAAACCTTACTTGTAAAGCCAACCAATCACTTCGAGTAGCCATAAAGCGAATTCAAACTCAGTTTTAATAGTTTGCCCGTTATCCCTTAAGGGAACGTACCAGGGTACGTTCACATGCAGTGTAGCAGAAACAACTTCATCTCTAAAAGTGGACACATTTGGTATGGTCAAGGTTGAAATCATGGCGACACTAGAAAACACTACGATTACCAGTGAAATAAATACTTTGCTACTGCATATTAGTATTGAAATCTCTCGGCTTGTTTCAAATAACAATCTTGTAGATACATCCCAATCTTGACTGATTAAATGATTGGAAATTTTAAGAATATTTTCTTTATTTGTCCAAAATATTTTCGTTAGAATTAATTTCGACAGACAACTGAATATGTTCAGCACAACTGAAAAAATTCGCTTGGGATGCTTGTCGAGTGGAGATGAGATTGTGGTTGATCCCACTACAAGTCGTGGGTCAGCTTCCCTTACAATCCAGATTATGCACATGATTGTAGCCAATGCGCAATATGCCTTTTGAGGATTCCATTCTCTGATTTTGTGTTTATTTTCTGAAGCTAAATTCTCCCCTTTCAAATCTAGTTTAAAAGGACAAATTCCCAAGTAATAATTTAAGTTAAAGAAATATTTTAGTATGTGTGTGGTTTCAAGGTGGGGATGGGGAAGGTTGTTTCTGGACATCTTTTGTTCCTTTGGTGATAGATAATATCCCATTTTTAATTTGCACATTTGCAGTGCCCTCCAATACTGAGAATGAATGACAGAAATAGTCATACGTACTTTAATCCATGCAGATACACTCTCATCATTTGTTCATATATTTAGGAACATATTACACACAATGTTTTATTTGAACACCCACATATAATGACAATAATAACATGGTAAGCTGATTTCGTTAAAATCTAAATGAAATGAAAATTTCCAACGTAATGATTTGCTGAAGTGTTAAAACGAATTTAACATAACATATGTGCTTCATATTAAAAACTATATAATATACATACATAAAATTGTACATGTATCCGTTAAACTCATTTTCAAACTTACTATAAAATACATAAAATTGGAAAATCATGAATTAATTACAATCCACTCTACTACAATTATTGGTCGCAATATGGTAATAAATTTGGTTTGTAAACTATTTCATCATTACAATGTGATGTTGTCTATATTATAGGTAATATTGGAATTGTGTTTCTGATGATGTCTCTACTATAAACTATGTATAAAGGTATACAGAGACGAGGCGAGGCAGACAAAGTCCAGGCACGATTGATTTGTATTGTTCATATTTTTTCATATAAATAGTCTACTTGTTTGCCTTAGTCATTCATCGTCAAATGCATAAGTAACTAGTTCAATTTTAATTTTTAAAAAGGTTTCAAAAAGCTTTTAGAAAATTGGTTTGAGCTTGAGAGAAAAACGCCATCTAAAGCATTAATAATATGATGTGCTAAAAAATGACCGCTTTTGTAGTTGGCTTAACAAATACAAAATTAAAAGAAATGCAGATTATTGTAGCCGCTAGAATAACAACGTTCATAGCTTTAGAATAGTAAAATGTAAATATGAACGATATAGGAGGTCTACCATACCTTCACTAATTAGAACGCTAAGAGAAAAATGTTAACGTTAAAAATGTAACATGTAACCTAATTGATAAGATTTACCCTAAGATATACCTGTTTAAAATTGAATGAATGAATATGCAAATAATACTTTTCTTCTTGGCGATTCTGATGACGCGTGTGGTTTTGTGGTCACTGTACTTGGGTTTTATTTGACTGTCCCTTATCTTTGTCAAACTCCAGCGTGCTTGAGCCCTATAAGCCAAGACATTCTGGTCTCCCTGACATGAAGAGGGGAAACAGTGAGATACGGCGCATGAGCTGTATTGTTTTCCTTGCCAGTGATTCATAACTGCTTTTCGTCATTTTGATAAGCCCACGAAAAGTATATTTTTGCAATGTTGAAAATAGTTATAGTTCTAAATCAATAATTAACTAGGTAATCATAAATTTTCTCTATTCTTCCTCGCCTAAATTTTTGTACAGCGCCCTCTTTTGGCTGCTTGCATCTCTTGTTATTTATAATTGGTTTCTTTTATTAGTCCTCTGTATGGTAACATTTTCAGTTTTGTCAACGTGTAACAATGCTGTGTAAGATACCTTTTACCTGATCTTGAATAAATAAATAAATAAAAAATGTGAAGCTTATTATTCATAATAACAAAATTGCCGATTTTAACGAAATCTTGTTTATGGTAACTTTATGCGCTGGCGATATAAAGTTGCAATTGTTTTCATGCTTTTAAAATTTGTATTTTGACCCAGGTCACGTCAAAATCATCCAATCTGGCTAAATGAAAATCAATGTATGTACTACGTACTTGCTACTAATAAAAACATCTTTCTGTACTAAGTCAAGCAAACATTTTTCATTCCATCTTAGCAGTAGCAAACGAGTCAAAAACATTAGCTAACATAATGTGTTTGGCAGGCAGTATGTGTGTGTGGGTAGTTACCAAGCCTAGTGTCAATGTCAATCCCTAAACTGGCTTATTCATGATATAAACTTTAAGACAAATTTTCCACACCTTTCAATTCAATCCACACCACATAATTTATTAAATCGATTTAGAAGCATATTGCCTTTCTACATTGTATATTGCATTATCTGGTCACTTTGAAGGGGAGTATTGAAATCGTAAAACTTTTTTTTAACCCGCAAGAAGCAAGCCATAAACCCGCATAATATGCCAGTCGTATTCTACATTGTCGTATTTTCAGTTTTCAAGTAGGATGACGAACAAATTTCAAATACGATTACCAAATTACTTCAGCACATTTTTTGATATAACATACATTTTATGCTGTTCCCCATTTCGATTAAAGTTTTGCCGCGCCAAAGAATCAGAAACCCCAAAATTCAAAATTTCATTCTGGTGGCCTCAAAAATTACTTTGCGCACTTTTAAACGTTTTGAGTTTAATTTGGCTTCTCCGTGAAATCCGTCCCAGGTCCCATTTTAAAACGCCACGAGCCATATTCACGTCTGCTTTTTATTTTACTAATTGCTTAATGAAGTTCATCGTCATTAAGCAATTTTGGATGGAACAAAGAAATTTTTTGTCTTTGGTGAATTACATTATGTCTAAGGAAGGACGAGAAATTTTGGTGAATAATACAAGGTATTTGAATAAGGTAGTTTATTCTGGAATATTAGCCCTTTACATGGTGGTGGCTTTGTCGGATTCTGCAACGGGACGAGCCGTAGGGGCCACAGGACTCTCCAGCGATCATCATCACATTTCTGAGTGGAGCTGGGATTGGTGGTGGTCAACGATAAAGAAGGATGGCTACTTTAACTTATTTTTGGGAGACTTGTTGACACAAAATGACAATGGGACAGTAGGCAACCAGAAACGGACATTGCTTGACGAAGATGTCAATTCAGGGTGGATAGTATTTTGGGGAGTTTTCACGGCAATTGGATGGTTCTATAGGTATGCATCAAAATTAGTGAATACTACGGTGTATCGTCAAATTATGGTTTTATAATTATAATACTCCTTTAATTTCCAAGGAGGATTTTTGGGGTCATATTGCGAAGCACTCATGCTAACTGCATCATTTACGTTATGGACTGCTGCCTGTGGATTTGCATCGCCCCTAAAAAGTTTCCTCAGAGAGAAAAAAGTCCCAACTGAAAATGATGAGAGAAAAACAAGCAAGGTCATTGTTGATGTTGAACAAGTTCTTGGCTGGACAATCATACTGAAACGATATGAATCCATAAAACAATTAGCGGAATTAATCAACTCTCTATTGGGCAAAAATTTTATTTTATTCTTGGTCAACGTTATACTTGATTTTTCTACCAGCTTCGATAAGATATTTGTCGATGGAATGTATTCTGATTGGAGTAAATTTGTGGGTGTGATCTTTTACTTTTTGAGTTGTTGCTGTACTCTAATGTTGAGTGCAGAGGCGTGTCGACAGGTATAATTTCCATTTCCAAAACATAAAAATTTTATGAGTGTATCTAATAAAATATTTTTATGGCTAATTTTTGTTAAAGTTGAGTGTTCTCAAACAATGGTTGTCCATTGACCAAAATCGGCAAGGAATACAAATGGATCAATTGCATAGGATAACAAATGAGATAGATACGCATGCTGTTTCCATAAAGGGCAGCAATATATTTCCATTTACTTATGCTCTTGCTGCTAACGTAAGTTACATATATATATTAATAGCTCGATTCGATCTCGAGTAAGAATCTTCCCAAATTCCCAAAAATTAAATTTTAACATTATGTTTCAATCTGTAGACTGCTGGAATAACGATGACATACTTTATAATATGCATTCAGCAATAATGCACCTGACAAAAATATCAACCTATTTATAATAGAACAAATACCTTTTGCTGCCCTAATTTATTAAAAAAGTAAAATGAACTAAAGTTAAATCGAGAGGCATACATGTCTTATAACATTGCTCCAAGGATTGTAAACTA
>JAHZNC010005862.1:9531-83180 GCA_027744095.1 Zhuqinia jingwanae | reverse complement strand
CACCAACTTTTGATGCAACGACACAGAGAAAAACCACAAACATGTTAATTCATTTTTCTATGAACTTTCAAGTTGGCGGTAATGATGGTTACCTTGTACAAGTGTACTTTGTTTTGCACACGTGTAACATCGTGACGCTCTGCTAGCCTATGTCAGACGTTTTTGCTCTTAATCCTATCATTATAGGCAAAAGTCATACTATAATTCATGAACAAATAAAAAATTTGAGTCATATTCGTTCCTTTTTTTATTGAGGGAAATTTTTTAAATCCCTTTTGTCTTTCTTCTTTTTGACATGGATAATTTCGTGAATGTTATAAATAAGGATTTATAAGCGCGTTCGTCCCGAACTCCTATTTTACAAATAAAAATACACACTCATACAATCAAGCAGACAAACAGGAAAATCATCATGAGAAAATACACATGGAAAACAGGAAAGTCGAGAGAAAAGAAAAGAGAAATGGGTACTAGAGGAGCAGAGAAGAACTAAAGAGCTCTTAAGCTTGGCTGTCAATTCGCAGTCAAATTATCTTCGCCTTTAGTTTTCCTTTTCCTCCACCTAAATATATACATACATATTAATTCCTCACACACACACATACATACATTTGTTTACAATCCATTTTTTATATTCCCCATATAATTCATGGCCTTATCACTCAACTATAGAATTTTATATAAATACACCTACTTAATACATAGTAGTATGTGCATATATTATTAGTTATCATAAATGAATATACTATAATATGCATATAATAGTCATAATATCTTCCTTCATTTTAACAAAACGAGCCAAATTTGCGGCTACTTTTTGTTATAAGCGTCTTTTAAATTTACTTTGCCATTCGCTTAGTGTACGTTCTTTCTATTTCTCATTTCAATTACTTCTTTACCTATTTATTATATTATTATTACACTTATTTTATTACATTGTGTGTGATCTTTATGGTAATATTTTTTTTCTTTTTGCGATAACATGCGATTTTCTTATGTCTTTATCCCTACACATAATGCTTCGTTCCTTTAAATACACTGGTAAATATTCTAAAAATAGGATTCAACTGCAATTAGTAATATTAGAAATTTTTACTTCTACGACGATAAATGGGGAAAAGTAAAATAATGGGAAAAAATAATATGAAAAATCGTTGGCCGAATGTTGGGATGGCGAGACAGACTGTAATTTTCAAACTAAATATTTGCGGTATATCCCCGTGTTGTTCCATCATTCCTCACAAGTTGCTTAATATGTAGTGGCGCTGTTCCAATTTTTATCTACATACAGCTATATTGATACCTACATACCTCAGTTTTTACAAAGGATGCGCATACCCACATAGTATTTTTCTGTTCCGTTATCTGTATCGTATCCCCAAATTCCAGTTGTTCCAACAACGAAAAGTTATTCATTGGAACGGATAGCAGGCGCGGTGTACGCGCAGAGACACAAACATAAAACAGTGGAGAAAAGAAATGTCATTCCTTTTCTTTTTATATTAGATGTGTGTATTGTGTATCTACTCGCACTCATGTCATGTACCTAAGTAGTAATAAACTTTTCAAAGCTCCTTATGCGTGTTTACAGAGTTAAAATTTTTTGTCACAACCTCAAAATGCTACCTGTGTGTTACTTTACTCATGTATAAATACTACCTGCTTCCATCAAATGACATCCGTTTAATATTAAGCATACAGGTAATTTTCTTGGGCAGCAGTCACAACACTACAACAATAATGATACTCGTATATAATATTACTTAAAAGCAAGAAAAGGGAGCTTGATTCTTCACTCACCAAAGAAAGTGTAATGTGGTGGCGGTGCATGTGTATGTATAAAAGTAAACTCCTCCGTGCCATGCATGCTTTCTTGGCACTCTTTTCCTTGTTATATCCTAAATTTATGTATGTTGTCTTTTTAGCTCCTTCGAATTATTTACCTATTTTATATATAGACTCTGAACTCAAATGTTTTAATGTTTTACAACATTATGTTATAATATATGTATATATATATTTGTATAATGGGAATAGTTTGAAAGTTCTTTCTCCTCCTTGTTTTTCCCCCCGTTTGCTTCAGGCTTATTATTCGGTATCCATTTCACTATAGAGGTAATAAAGGAGAAATAAAGGTACCTATACAATATAGTTCCTTCGTTTTCTTAATATAAATGCTACAAATTGGGAATGCTTGGCTACGACGAATGTGAAGGTGGATATAGGGCTATGATGATGATGACGATGATGCAATGCTCCCTTCGTGGTACTAATCGCCCTCTTGATCCTCCACTAAATAGATAGCCCGTTCTCACCAAACAAACTGTGTAGCAGTAGTGGTAGCTTCAGCCTACAGCGTACTTGTAGTAGAATTTACTAGCTTACTGGTTCATTTACAGTTACATATGACGACGGGTAAATAACAGTATTATGTACACATTCACATGTACAAACAAGTCTCAGCTATGCAAACATAGCACAATATATGTATATATGCAGCAGCCAGCAAGCCCACCTGGAAATTCCACAAGGATTGAATTTAAGACAGGAGAAAAAGCGAGACCACCACTACTACAATTTCAACTCAACTCCATCCAGTACACTAGCCAGCATAAAGGGGCACAGTAACTAATAGAGCACGGGATAATGTAGTTCAACTCACAATTCACTTTGCTTTCACTGACCAGATCGGTGAAAAGGAAGCTAAACTAAAATGCCCGTGTGTGTGTGAGTTTGCTTGCTTGCCTGAGAATGTTCCAATGCAATGACGTGAAGTAATATGTACATAGAAACGGCCACGAACAATCCTATTTTGCCTCGATTTTTCTATCCTTTTCTTCATATACATTTTTCTGTGTGGATGGTAAAGTTCACAAGGAAAAGGAAACTCAATTCACCAAAATCAAACTTACCGTATGACATGAAGTTATTCAGGAGACTTGAGGTTCCGTCCAGTTTAATTTCCTAGCTTAACTCCTGCACATGAGAAAGTTAGTATTATAGTATGAGAAACGCAAGCATGGGAACAAGCTTTTCTCTCCTGCTTTGCCATAAATTCATTGCACATAGTATTTTTTTTATTATTATCATTATATGCAATGCACGAAACGAGCTTTAGTGCGTTGCAATTTCCCATTTTAGAATAGGTAAAACTTCGTTATTTTTACTAGGCTTGTCAGTATAACCACACACGCTGTCATTCGCATGAATTTGCTCCAATGTATATGTAGCGATGAGAATGAGACTTTGGTGTAGTTCATTCAGGAAAGTGGAATTGCTTTACCTATGGAACCTTTGGTTGGATACATGTGTGATGATGATATTAGGGATCGTCCATAAAGAAGCTTCGGTTTTTTTGGTGTTTTTTTGAGTGGGTGCCCCCCTCTGTGACAATTTTTTCACGCTGCATGTAAATCCCACCCACCCTGGTGTTACGGTCACGGAATGTATCCAATACATCATAAAGGCGAAAGAAATTCTAAATGTAGGCATATAGTGGGGAGACTTGCGATTTATTGGCATAACAATGTCTATAATGAGGTAAATTCATTGTACTTGTAGGAAAAATCGGTATATTTTCTTAAAATATGTATTAAAATATTGTGACCGTCACGCTGCCCCACAAGAGCCCCCTTTTGTGTGTCACTTTTTGTCACGCACTGGTCAAGGTGGGTGGTGGGTCCCTGCCCTAAAAACGAACCTTCTTTATGGATGACCCTTATTATATGATATAATACACATAGAGATGATATCAAGAACATTGGTACTACTGTATTTCATACAAATGGTTGCCAAGTCTAAAGTCCAACAAAGTTGCATCTCTGATTGTTCACGTTGTCCTTCCAACATCTATCAACCGTCCTTCCTTCCTTACGTTGAATACAGACGTTGAATACGTTGGTTCTATATAATACATACTCGTAGTTATAACTTATAATTGAATGTGAAATGATTTAATTTTTTACAAACAAATGACCTTTCTTACAACGTTGCGAAAGTGTTTGTTTACACTATTACATACATTGTTGTAGTTAGTTTTGCAGCATATGGTAACTCTATGTATCTATCTGTAATTGCATGAGCCAAAGTAATATTTGCTTTCCTTAATATTGAACTAGGAAAATGATCATGAAAGAAAATAACTCCAAGCAGAAGCAAACATAAACTAGCCGACGATTGGAAAACAAGGGAACTAGAACAGTGGTGTTGGTTAAGTGGCGATTGCATGGTGGCGGTGTAATATGGATTATCAGTAAGTGTGTTGTCACCACTATATTGCTATTGTGCATTAGCAAGTGACAAGTGTACCTTTTATAAGTGTCGTATAAGCGGTTAAAGGGAAACAGAAAATAGATGAGCGTATACACAATATGGCAGGCAACAACCGCAACGTACAAAATAATGTTTGTCAAGTATCATGTCATGTAATCAAACTAAAGCCAAAATTGAAAATAAAGTGGGAGCAGATGCGAGATTGAAAGAAAGCAGAATGAGTGCACGTGGTGCTATTCCTGTATCCTATAAGTACTCAAGTGGATTAGGAAGGACTGATGAGCTTATCTGGAATTTATAAGATCCGGGTTCAAATCTACTGTTTCTTGGTTGGTTGGTTTCTCGTGTTCTCCTGACCACGTCCTTTCACCTAACTGGCTCAAACTTGGTATACAAATACCTGAGAAAACCTAAAATTGACATGATTTTCAACCCCTCTGGGAATGGGCGGTCAAAAATCATGGAAAAATCATATACATTCACTGATTTACACCAACTTGGCACATACACATACTACAGCACAAGGTCTTTACCCCAATACCGCACTTTTATCCCCCGAGGTTGTTCTCCCCGGGGAAATGTGGTGAGAAATCATAACTTCAACCAATTTTCACCAAACGTAAATATAATAATATTAACAATAACATATCATATTAAGATGTATTAACAGAAATAGTAATAATATAATATTAATATTACTCACTTGCACTCCATCGGTTCTTTATTCAAGCTTAAATATGTTTTATTTTTGTAATACTTAGGTATAATCTACCAGCTCCCAGCATATTATTGTTGTTCTAATATTCAATCCTTAAATTAAATTCCTACATTTCCTGGTTTCCTTTTTAAATATAAATTTTGAAGTGTTAACCAACCTCATGCCTCAGTTAAAACGCATGCATGCAAAAATATATTAGTGTGTTGAACATGGTATATTTTCAGATTGCAACTAAAGTTTAAAAAAATGAACATGCATATATGTATCCGATACATATGTATGACATCAATATCCGACGACAGTTGAAAAATCATGTATTTTAGTTTAATATTCATATAAAAGGGCTTATCTATCGTTCACCGAACGATTGGTATTCAAAAGATGATCATCAATGCAGAATCACAATCTCAAGAAACGTAAACTTGTCCCCGATACATTAAATGAATCTATTACATATTGTATTTCAGTATTTCCAAGTCGTCGAGACATATTTTCAGCTTCACAGTTTGCTGAACTGATGCTGATCTCAATGTACAAGGTCAACTTGATCTTTATTTCAAGAGCATTTTAGAGAGCCCCACTCAGCGCATCTCTCTCACCATCTTTTCCCGTACAAAATATAGAGAAAAGCCACATTTCTTGCTACATTCATTCCTGATATTCACAATAAAAGTGACATATTATTACTACATGCCCTATAATACATTTTTATATTTTAGCTTGCTGTAGGACATCACATCATAATCATAATATCGTGCATCACGATTTTGCTCGTTAGCATTGTAGTTATTTCTCCATCTCTGTTTCTGTTTCTTTCCCACTTTCAGCTTTGTAATTTGCAAGCGTTGGCAGAATAATATACAAAGAAAGCCCCCAAATATGAATGAATGGATGAACAATGTAAATGTGTACACCACGCTGACTATAACTGCAGCAGCAGATGTGGGGCAAATCTACACTTCTTTTTATGTACTACTACTATAAAATGCATGTGCACAAAGTTTAAAATTTGAAATATGAATATATTATATAGTTATATACACAGGTACACTAACAACGAGACTAGAAAGTGAAAGAGAAGCGAGTGGTTATGCCTGGAAGGTACAACTTGGGTACTTGATGGAAGAAAATAGGACACTTTTACAACAAGGCAAGGGCTATACACAACAGTTATGATTACGATGTCGAGTCGAGGACAAAACCAGACAAGAGAGGAGCCTAGACTCACATATGCGAAGTCTTTTATATAACGGTGCCATGCTTTATTCAGAGTTGGCAGTGGGATAATACAAGAAAGGAAATCCAAAAGTTCACATAAAGAAATAGTGAAAACTAAAAGCACTTAAAGTTACATATCTTTTTTTATTATTGTATCAACTTGGGATTTACACAAAATATATGTGTGTGTATATACACATGTACATTTTATATAACTTGTGAGAACATTTTATGCATGCTGTCTGCATGCTCGTATCATGGTATCATACACATTAAACATTCACTTCTCTGGTTTTGAATGGATACCTTTCTACAAAAATACTTTACTCCACCATTCATTCATAACATTTTTTTTTCATTCGCTCTACAAAACCTCTAGCTTTCTCTTTGAACGTTGGCAAGCATGGTAGCAGCCATCTCAGCCAAGTCGTGTAATGTGTGTGCTGTTATTAAGGATCGTATCACGATCATTTATGTATAAGATTGGAGATCAAATCTGTTGGCCGTACGTATGTATGTATGTACGTATGTATGTACGCGCTCTACAGTACACATTTTTGATTGGATTTGGACTAAAATTGGCACATATGTTCTTCACATGGCGGAATAGATCTGTATAAATTTTCAGCGCTCTAAGTTCATTGCGCTGCCGCTAGGGGCGCTAAAATCATAGAAAAGCTATAAACAGTCACTGATTTGCACCAAATTTGGTACAAACATACTAGAGCACTAAAGCTTTAATGTAGTAGCATTACGATATTTACGATCCTTTTTTTAATCGTTTAATAGGGTTTATTCCTATTATTTCTCCACCTACTACCATCCGGTAAAAATACTACTCTGGTGATGGTTCTACTGAAACTGAATCTCTTTAATGTTAGAGAAGCCGGTCCCTCTCTCTCTCTTTCTGTGTCTACCTATGTATAGGCATGAGTTGACTTGTATATATGGAAAGTGCAAAGGAGAGTCATGCATTCTGCAAAAGTGAGTTTGTTGAAGCTATACATTTTGCAAAGAAAGGTGTAATGTAATGAATTGTTAAATAATAGGTGAAAACTAGGATTTTTAGGCATGAATGGAGATGGCTCTAAAGCGGAATCTCTGGTGTTACATATAACACCTGCATGCATGCAAAATATAAAATGATGGACAATAACAACTTTGTAAATAGTAAATACACATATTATTTTATGTATTTACAGATATTACAGCAATATCCACTTGCCTGTTTTTAAATTTCAACGTTAAATTCTAATGTTTTGTTGGAAACGGAAATCCCCACAACGCTCTATCAATACGACTTGGTAGGCTCTTAAACGTATGTTACTTTTTGGTAAAATCTATCGACGGTCCAGCGAAAGATAAAACATATATTATATATAACATGCCATTTGTTTACTTTATGTCAAATTTTTACTTTTATTGTTCGTTTTGGCAATAAAACAGTGGCAAATAGAATTTTCACAACGGAAAAGTACGCTATCCGATTAAGTCAGCCATGAAATAGAAAAACAAAGTTTTAAAAATTAATCAAACTATATGCTTCCAATAATCTATTCCAGAGAGTCAGTTTTGCATAAATAGATGGTGCTATAAAATGAAATATTTTCCTTTGGCTAAACATAACTTTGAATACAACAAAAGATTCTGTAAAAAGTTTTCCGAGAAGTCAAGCTTGAATTCCCGAAAAAACTGCAGGTTTTTTTTCCCGACTTCCTGCTACGTCATCATGACCAAGTATTCATTCACCGTGCAAAGAAAAGTATGCAAAGAATTCCAGCCTCATCATCACCCACTCGAGTATATAGTGAAGAGCGAGAGTCAGGTCGAGCAGAATTTTGCAAGGATCACTTTCCATGCACTCTTCTGCTCATGAGAGTACCTACCTTTTTATTGGCATCCGAAGAAAATCACTATCGCAGGTTCAATGTTATTTATCGTTTTCTTTATTACCCAACTCTACCAAAAAAACATATATACTGCTGCTCACTCAGTTACAATCAGTCATTTTATGTATGTAAGTATATAAAACCCTTACTTTGATACTGCTAATCCTATTAGCTAGATAACTTATCCGATTATTTGGATAGGTGATAATTCCGCTTCCAGAGAGAGAGAGAGAGAGAATGCCGCCATATACTATATATCACCACATGCATACTAATAGCCATTACATACTCAAGCAGGCCCTTTGAATCTACTCTCGGACACGATGATGATGGTGTCGTGACTGAATGAAGTGGAATATTCCTGCAGTTCCACACATTTTCAACATAGCATACCACTTTTTTTCACAACCTTTTTTATTTTATTTGCTCACTCAACTATTTATCTGTTTATTTATGGAACAACAAATTGGGCCATTTCTCTCCGAAAGAATAAACAGAGAAATAAATATGATGACTACTATTTTAACAACAGCACAAGTTTCCTTCTATAAATGCTTATGGTGGGTAGCTATTTACAGTCAAGTAGTACATATAGCAACTTTATTTTATTATTATGTGGCTTGTTACTGCGGAGGAATCTGGGTAGTTTATTCAAACCCTCTGGGAATACATTACTGAAGGGAAAAAAGAAGAAAACTTCTTGTTATCCTCTCTGTTTTTTTTTCGAGAATAGGGACAAACATTTAGTTCACAGCTTTAACACACATCGCAGTGGAAGCTGTAAAAGAGACCAAGGAAAATAAAACAATAATGCAATGCAATGGGTATTTTTATCACATTTTTTTAGCTTTTGCTATTATTTACATTATACACTTTTGCAAAACTGAGCAGCAGCAGCAGTTAAGGCCATAATAATGCATACACTCATTGCTGTAAGTAACCTCTCTCCAATATGCTATGTTTTTTTGCAGGAATCTCAACTTCTCATTTTTCTATTTTGCCTTTTCATCTTTTCTTGATCGGGATCCTGTCCTGCTGGACTATTCATCAGTTTTGTATTTGCAGCTCGTTGTGGAAAACCAAAAAAAAAATAGCGCGTAGGTAAAAAGTTGGATAGGTTGCTTAAACGTCGCTCATCATAACTCTGTATTTTAAAAACTCCATTCAATAATTGGTTGTTCGACTATTTTTAAAACTACAAATTTGAAATTACCTCTGTTTTCTGGAAAGATAATGTGAGAAAAAAAACAGTAAGTTGGCTGACCAGCTTTGTGACTAGCAAAGAATCTTGTGAGTATGGTCGGTTATTAATTTTAAGGGGAAAAAAATGAAAAGATTTAAAAAGTTGAAGGCGAGTAATGGAGGTAGTAGCAATAATGTTGCTGGAATGAAAAATCGTCGGCGTAGTTTATGTGTCATTCGTAATAACAGTAAAGATTGTGGTGGGAGATTGATTACGAATAATGAAATAGGCCTGTTTCTATTTGTTTGTGTGTTGGTTTCCGTGTTTTCTCTGTACTCTGCCAATTCGGCAAGCAGAGCAATTCAGCAGCAGATGAAATCATCCTCATAATAATTTGTCAAGAAGGTACTATAATAATCAGCCAAGGAAGTGGAAATACAAAATATAAAGTGATCTGATTATCGTGCAGAGTCTGCACTGCAGACACTCTCTGTGTATGATTTTGTCTTTAGTCTCTCTCGGCCCTAGACCATAGCTCTAGATTCGTGGTGATCTTCGTTCTTGTAACTGCTTTCTATTAGTACTTTAAATTACTACTTGCTTCTTGGTGCGTTGTTGTTCATGTTGCTGGCTTTGAAATGACATGACGGGATGAGTTTGCCGTTCCAGGGAGTAGAGAAAGGGAAGAAGGGAATTGAATGAAGTGAGCTTTTACTTTCACTCCAAAAACAAACTAAATGAATAAAATGAAGTTTAAGATTGCAGAAAAAGAGAAAGTAGACTTATTTCCCAGTAGTAGTAGTAGCAGCAGCAGCAGCAGCATTGCGTACCGTATTTATTTATCTAGCTATACTAATATTATCGTTAGGTTTCGTTTGCTTTCCTGTTATTTTTTTGTTTGCTCTTTTTCGTGTGGAATAACATCAATTCCCTTTTCGAGTTCTCTTTTTACTTTTACAGACGACAAGGAGGAGACGCACATGTCACAAAAGGACATGTGACATGTTCAATGTTCACCTAAACACCAGACAACCTCTACACTCACATGTCTAAAGTAAACAAAGAACAAACCGTTGGTAGCAACGGCAACAATGTCGCTTTCCACCGTCTTTTCCCTATTGACATCGGCATCATTATCATCCGCATCACCACAATCACAGGCCCGAACATTGTCAGAAAATCCACCAGATGACGAGGACATTGTCAAAGTCACCACTACCGAAATAACAAATATTATCACCACAACAACACTTGGTGAAAGCCCTCTGCCCACTATTATTGGTGGCATAGACGGTAGGGATAGTAACCTGACCTCATTCACAACAACATCATCTACAGTACCTAGTTTCGGGGACGAAGACGATTTCTTCAATGAAACAATTCACAATTATAGTAGCTCCAGTAGTAGTAGTAATAATATCAGCAGCATAATTGTCAACACTGAAAGCAACACTCCAACTAATGGGAACGAGCTCGAATTTCAGAATGTGGAAGATGACACTACCACAGATTTTTCTTCAATCACCAGTGACACAATAGACTACAGCAGTAGTAGTGTGGACAGTTTGGAAGAAGTGAAGCCAGAAGAAGAAACGGCATATGTGCCTCTGTTTTATTTAATAGTCACGCTCCTCTTGGGCATTTACGTCTATCTCTATTTTCTGCAGAAGCATATTAAGTCAAAAGCTATCAGGGCATCGCGAGCGGAGATCAAAAAGAAGCAAGAAGAAAGGCTCAAACGGGGTGGCTGTCGATATGACTTCGAGGATGATGAAAATGACATTGGCCCTCCTGAGCAGTAAGTTATTATTACCTATGTGGTGTATATTTCTTTATTTTACCAAAATACACCATCTAATGAGCAAAATTACTTGAATCTTGAAAGCGTCTACGATATTATGATGATTGATTACATGAAACGCACTTCTACGGTTAGCTTAAAGTGCACTTGTATTCTTATTTCTCAAATTATGCACCTAATTAGTGAATTTTTTTGTGCTTGAGGTAGGTACCTATGTTTATTTTTGTTTTGCCTACATACAACATACTTCAATCTAGTCTGTATTTGCCATGTTACAAAAAAATCTTTAGAATTCAACAGCAGAATACTAACTGCTGTAACAGCTATAGGTGCAAAGTATATGCATGAAGAGCAGTACTCGATTTGATTGGTCTGTGGTGTACTTCTCTTTCGCATCGTGAAGTATAAATAAATTTGAATGAATCCTTTTATTCGCGTCAAAAGTGAGTCTTTTGTGAATGCGAACGCGTGGATTTTTTCTTCAATGTATCCTTTCTTCTATAATGTCTACTAAAATATCTATCAATGTAGGAATGAGCGTCTGTTAATTCATATAGTAAAATGCTGCGAGTAAAACCTGACTATAAAATAGTTTGAAAAGCAAAATTCGTAGATACCTGGTTGCCCATGTCTATGTATCTTTGAATTTTGTTAATTGGAAGACTTGGTAAACATAAAGGAATTCATGGACTTTACGTGGCTCGATGCTTCCCTCTCCTGTATTCATATTCATTACTTGTAAAATAAACTTTAAGAGTTGGGGAGAAAGTATAAAGGTAACTACAAAGTAATTGTGTTAGTTTTGGTCCATATGTGCTTGTGTCCGTAACCTTCATTTCACTTTTCAAGGCTTTAGGTTACCCAACCGGTAAGTGGTAGAGCAGAATTTCAAATGTTATGATAAAAATTCGAAGAGAGTTGTCTCACTACTGACTTGTGTATGATTTTGTAGTAGTGCTTTCAAAAAGTCAAGTGAAGAGAATAAGTAGTGTGTATGAGAGAAAATGGTAGTCCAAGTGAAGCTCGTCAGAAATGGAAATGAGTGTGGTTTGTTGGCTCAACTGATGAACACGAAATCATTTTCTTGTCTGCTTGAAAAAGCTCAAGTGGTTGTATAGTTTTTGTTGTTATTATTATTATTATTATTATTATTAATATGTTATTCTACTGTTTTCAGCTTCTAAAAGGTGTTGAGGGAAGAGAAAGCACATAGTCTTCCATCAATGTACAGTATCAGCTTCCCCCATCCAAAACGCGTGGGTGAAGGTGAAGACAGACAATTTTCTCATTGTACACGGCACGTAGTCAAAAAAAGTAGTCTGAGAAAATGAAAACGAATGAGATTTTCTAATTTTAGTGGACACTGAAGAAGAAAAAGCAGAAATGCAATTGTGTAATCCTGTTTGTTCATACTACAGTCTGTCTGTATGTAAGTTTTTCAGTTTAAATTGGAAAGGGAAGAATGGAAAAAAGTGATGTTTTCTTCGTTTTCGCATTTTGAAATGAATTTCAGCTCTAGAGAAAAAGTTGTTGAAGCTATTGACTTTTTTTTGAAGCCGAGTGAAGGAAGGAAACGAAGTAGTACAGCAGCAGCAGATAAGAGAGTCTTTTCAATCGTGATTGTGATGCTCTCATTTGAGTCTGTCTGACAAATGCACAACATTATTCTCACTCACATCAGTTTTCGTTTGTACCAAAAGAAGTAGTGATTGTGTAGGAGTATGTATACTACTCTTAAGAGTACTTAAGGGGAATTCCAAGAAAAGGTCACTTTACTTCCAGCAGCCTTTTACGCACGAGTTGTAAAGACAAGACAGAGAAACTACTCTCCCAGTCCAGTACTGTAAGTGCTGTAACAATAAAAAAGCTGGACATGGACATGTGTGTGATTGCTCTAGTTACTTTTTGTTCACTGTAAATAAAAACGACACAGTATATATAGCGGACTGGCCTGACCTGATTTTGTTTTAAGCTTGCCGCTCAAAATACTAATGATCATGATGATGGTAATGAGGCCGGCAATAATAACTCCAGCTTTTTGTACTGTAAGGCTGATCTATTTCAGATGCTCGTAATTGCGTACTTGGTTTTGAAATAGCCAAAATACTACAAATGGATTTTTTGCCTCATTCCTTTTTACAGAAACCTGTCCGTAGCTGCCTTTCGATTCTATGGGGGTGGAACCCGAAATAAGTAATCACTATAATGTACAAAGGAATACTTATATATCTATAATGCTACAATAATAATATACCTAAACTAGTAGATTGGAGACTAGTGTGTAAGGAGCTTCAGCGTGTACTTGCGTCTATACTATGAGATTGTTTCACAAAGTAACAAAGAAGAAGGGGAGGGAGAGTGAAGAAGAAGAAGAGCAAAAACAAGAGGAAGAGTTGAAAACTACAATAAGGAGGTAAAGAAATTATTGTAAAACTTTGTTGCATGAAATATTGTAATTGTAGTTGTTTTCAAAAGAGTATTAAAAATTTATACTAGTACTAGTAAAGTAAGAATGTAAAAAGTACAAAAAGGCACGTATGATATATATAAGTATGTTGTGTTTCTTGACTTGCCACCACTACCACCGCTACCATTTTTGTAATAATAAGTACATATAAACTTGTTTTTCAAAAAATCAAAGTATGAATGTACCACCAAAACTCAATTTCAAAAACAAAAACAATAATATTAAATTAAAAGTTGAATAGCTCGTTTATCAAATCTAGTGTAATCTACATGATCATAGAAATAGAACGGATGAGAGAGAAAAAAGAGAGAAAACCAAAGATTAAAAAAATTATGAATGGGAAACCGCTGCTCTAAGTACACTGGAGAGTGAAATCTAAATTTTTTTGGGGGGAATTCTCAGTATTCAAAAGTAAAAGTAAGACAAAACAGATTTTTATGTAGATTCAAAGAAAATTGTAAAAAATCTATCCCTATAATATAAACAAAGCTACATTTTAATACTATGATACGTGTCGCAACACTGTTAACCTTTGTACTTACTACTTACTGTACTTTGAAAGAGAGATCAAGATCAAAGCTTGAATTTAAATGACAGGTAAATGTGATTACACTAACCAAAATACAAAACAAAATTAACGAATTCTATTGATCAATACCGTCTTTAAATTTTACATTTAGTCTAAGATTTCATTTACCATACATGGACTGAAAAGTTTTTTCATTGCTAACATCATAAGCAAGCTATTAAAACATGTCGCTAATGTCTCTGGGGAACTGTAGCAAGAAAATTGGTGCCGACGGTAACATAATATAATGTGTAGGTATACAAATTACACTACAATATAGTCATTGCTTTTAGTTTTATGTCTTTCCGGTACTTCGAGGAATGACTACGGTCGACGTGATCATACATAATATATTGTGTTGTAGCTCTGGGACGGAACACTCAAGGACAAGCATAATGATGTGCTTATTTGTAGTTCGTGTTACAAAATTGCGTTGGGCGACTCTATTCACTGTTTCTTACATTTTAGTTGTATGGTAAGTATTTGCCACTTCTGACCTGCAGTAACGAAGAGAAAGTTGTAAATTCTCTAGAGGATGGAGAGAAGTTAAGAGAAAATGGAACAAAAACAAAATGGCTGCGAAATTGCATAAAAAGAATATATTTTTGCAATATTGTAATAAAACATAGTTTTCCTGTATGGTTGGTTCTCTTATTATGTGCATAGGTATTATGAAATTCCTACTTAACTTATGTGCTTGTGTAAAAACCATTCTTCTCCACCTATTTATTCTGGATATTTATTGGGAGAGGAATATAAGATTACACAAAGAAATAGTCTTTAGGGAGGGAAAGCTATATAATGAAAAATTAGGTAGGCCAAGACAGACAGATAGAAATAGGAAAGGGTTGAAAATTGCAAAAATAAAGTAAGAGGTATAATGTAATGCCACACAAGTTGGTTGGCACTTTGGCATTTCTTCTTGTGTAGTTAAATGGGGAGGGGGATTTTTTGGAGCGAGCGAGCGAGAAGAAGGAAAAAATCATTTCTCAGATCAATCAATACAAAAACAGTATTATTCACTTTCACAGAGTCGAAAATCTAGACACTAGAGCACAGTGCTGTGTACACTGCTCACATTCGTAACATTCCTCTTCTGTCTTATCTGCCTTCAAACAGACAGCTCAGGTGGACAGGCGTATTGTTCAACCTCAGCCTATTCTGATGCATTGTGTATATCATAAAGCTTCCTATTCTAAATGAAAAACGTACGTTTTTGGACGAATAATATCTATATGGATCAGGGATATACGCAGGCAGGAATGATTTAAGTACGTAATTTTCTGCCTGACCTCCATGTGCACTTCCTCTGATCTCAACTAACTGGTTAGACGATTATATTTCCTGCTTTTGAGCATTCCGTTGTGGTTGAGAGTGAAATAATAAGTCTGGATAATTTCCGGTAGAAATCAATCCTGTTTCCAGGAATATGTAATGCTTAAGGAATGAATGTCACAATACATACGTATACCAAAGTAGATACATATATTATTCAGATTCCCCAACAAGTACATTCTCGTAGTAATAATTTGTAGAATTCTCATCTTTATAACGTTGCATTTCGTAATACCAAAAAAAAAATCCTCCCGATCGATTCACAAGTCAAGTAAGTTCAGATACAAATGTATATTTTTTACACCCACACGACCAACAGCCTATAGCGTATAAATACATACATACAGACATAAATATTGTACACACATTACGGATTTATATGAACAAAGGCATGATGCTCTGATTCTACTAAAATGGAGTAATACATTGAGATATATGTGTACGAAGCTGTCATAAATTAAACTATAGTAATAGACATTTCCTTTCATCCTTTTATTATCTTTTATTGATTTTCATCGGTTTTTCTTTGCTTAATAAATATCTGATAATTAGTTTTGGAATATTAACGTGTAGTAGTAGTATTAGTAGTAGTGGTAGTGGGGTTAGGGTTCGTTGCCTTTCTTATTGGTTTGGTAGTTTCAGCCCTGAAACCCTGAAATATATATATATCAATACAGTAGATATTGGACATGTCACCATCGCAAATTTTTGCAGGTAAAAGGTTAGGTAGGGCGGTCGATTTTCTAATAGAAATGTTTTCATAAGTATAAAGGAATTAGTAGCGTAATACCGCTTTCCTTTACTGTTTGTATTGATCAATGGATTGAGACGTCCATGTACAAGTTGATTGAGTTGTTTTTCTCCAGAAATGTGTTCTCAGGGACAAAAACAGAATGTGTAAACAACAAACACCATTTTGTAATTTCCTTTTTATATACAGTGCATTATTAGTTGCAAATTATTATTCTTAATAATAATACACAATAGTTCTATATAGAAAACTATCTTTTTTAAATGAGGATGAAGAAGGCTTAGTGAAATTGCTCATATGCATCACTCAATCACTCCTTGTGAGATTTAGTTAGTCGTATATTCTATTTCTAATATACTTGGAACAAGCAAGAGACACTGAGTGATGACAAGTGACGCAAGATGAAAAGGATAATCCAGAAATATTACTAAGCATTCCATATACATAATTTGACAAAACATGTTCACGAGATAAACATGTATAATGATAACATTGATAACACACGGAAGAAAAAGAAATAATAACTTTGTTCGTAAATATTCCCGATTGAATATTCCCGATAAATATTTATGACATTGGAGCAATATGTTAGCCTTCGTCTGAGGAAATTTGAAAATTATTCTTCAAGGAAAGAAACGTGCTACGTAATAATTGATTGATAATGTGACGCATGTAGAATGTAGAGGTTTGTTTGATTCATGTATATTAATATTATTGCGGTCAACAAAAATTATTACATCATAATCCTGTCATTTGGAAAACTTTCTTAAAAAAGAGAGCAAAACATTGAATTGTCATTTGAATCGTTTACTACAAAAATACTTTGTAAACATGCTCATACATATAGTAAGTACATACTTAAGACTACTAAATAGTTAATTATTTATGTACATTGTACTACAAAAGTAAACAAGTAAATGCACTATCGTTTTTACATAATTTATATCTCAATCTCATTCATTCCCAAGTCACAAGTACACACACAATCGAAAAACAAGTAGCTATATAGGCATGATAGTATGTGCACGCGTAGCTTAGCATTAGCATACCACTATCCTTGTTATATCAAATGCATATAGTCAATAGTACGTATGTATGTAATATTCATTGTTTTCTTTCGGAGCTAAAAAAAGCTACACTTTTTTGCTTTTATGTTTTGTATTTTTTCCTGACAAAGTGAAATTCATTCGTTTAAACTTTCAATAGACTTTTACGCTTCACTGAGTATTTTTAAGTTGATGTTTACCCAAAGCACAGGTTTATAAACAAATAATAGTTTTTATTCCAATATTTAGGCCAAAAAGAGCTTAAACATTTTCGTAGAAATGACAAGTCTACCTCATTTTCTCGTTTCTTTATCTTTTTGAAGTTACGCAAGAAGCATAGCCTTGCGACCCAAAACTATGTACTTATATAAGTATCTAAAACTTGAATGCCCTTAAATTTGCAAAGTGCAGCATTACAAATTTCCAGAAAAATGTAACTAAAATTTCACATGGGAAAGTCGGAAGTGTTTCCTTAAACAATAATATGCTTCCGTTATTTCATCGCAACTTATTGCAACATCTTATGGAAATATTTTGCTGTCGTTCTTTTTTTTGCGTTTTATCCGGGTACTGTTGAAATAAAGCCATTTCACATTTTAAAATTCTTTGCGTGCATATGTATATATCCAGAATTATTTGGACATGGATTCCAAACTGAGTTGCCTGATTACAGTAATCTTGCAAGGAAATACGTCGTGACCGTCTTTTAATGACCCAATAATTTTCTCTTGTACTCCACTTATGCTGTATGTTGAACAACTAGGTGTAATACAACTCTAATGAGTGAAACTATGTTAATAATTTTATCGTTTGTAATTTTGCATAAGAGCTGATTTTGAGTTTATTACACACGAGTTACAAAACGATTCGCTTGTTAGCAGTTAAAATTTTCATTTCGGTTTAGTTTGTTGTACATACATTCTGCACGCTTTGGTCTGATAATGATCTTTAGTCCAACATAAGATGTATTTACCCCATCATAAGTATATATAGGTATATACCATGCATACACACTCATCTCACCAAAGTTTAATGTTCATACATGCTGATGATATTATTTGTTATTTGTAAATGGGGACATTTTTTTTAAACTCATGAAATTCCAAAACTGAGTAAGCTATATTATGCCTACTAAACATTCATTTATTACTGGTGTGTGAGTATACATAATATTTGGTGTAATACTGTCACACAAACATAAATATCAAATATAATTTATTCCGACATAATGTGTATTTTAGTCAGCGTAACACATAAATATAAAATAAAATAGTTCACTCAGCCTATTAATCAAAATTTTATTTTCTTTGACAACCAAGCAACAACCGACCATGCACGCACTGTTTATCATTTGACAATTTCAATGAGCCATCTTAATAACATAACTTATTATAAAACTGCGTAATATACATAATATGATGGGTTAAAAGCCAAGTTTTACTAGCTTTTAAAATGTTTGCCGAGGTGGTAGCTAGGCTAGCTACTATACAAATTTTGGAATTTAGCCAGGACACCGCCAAGTGAATAGTTCATATATTTATTTTTTGATAAAAAAATTGCTTCATATTAAAATAATATTATCCTAATCTTTTTATATCTTCATACATAAAAAGTCTAACAAGACTTTTGCTATATCTGATAGAGCAAAATGATGACAATCAAAAGACCCTTGACCCTAGAAAAAACTGCTTAGTTTTATATAGTTTTATATACATACTCGTAGTTGGTATCAGTGCGTAGCACACATCTACATACCACCGAAGCAGGAGAAGCTTTCTTTTACAACATGCATATTGGTTTGTTAATATCACACATTTCTTTTGTCATTTTACTAATTTTAAATAAAAGGATTTTTGGAACCACTTTGTCTCTGTCAAACTGCTGAGAGGAGTTACTTAAATGAGAAAAGTGAAAGATGCATTAATGCACCAGACATTTTTCGACTTTATGCCGATTCTTCCTCTCATCTTCACTCGTTTAAGTTGAAGATATGCTGAATGTACGTGGAAACATTCATGTATAAGATGCAAAATGCCGCCAAATAAAAACAAGACAAAAAATATAGTAGCTCCTCAGCTTACAAAAAAAGCAACTTGGCAAGAGAATCTGTTTTCATCCCATTTTTTCTTTTGTTTTGTCTTTCTGAAGCCGAAAATTGTGATATTTTCCAGTTTAAGTTGTGTCTTGTGCTTGTTCAATATTTTTCACATGTCTTTTTGTAAAACTAAAAGATTAGCAGAGAGTAAATATGGCAGACACATGTTGAAGTCTTCAACTTGAAAAACCAAACTACTTTATAATATTTTTTTCTTTTTCTTTTTGTGGTGAGCACGCTTTGGTATTGTGGGAATGTGTGGCGCAACCATAAGAATTATCATTTTGAAATTACCTTAAAGGATGTGATTGGGGTATAAAGGAACGTTTCATTGCGTCATCATCATCATCATCATGATCATTTCCATTTTCTCAGATTATACATTTCGGAAATTGGGTTTAGTAAAGTGACACATGTTACAAGAAGGAAAGAGCTTTTGGAGTAGAGCTTACATGTTGCATTATCATGCCATCATGTAGTGAAGTAATCGTAATAATAAAGTACCTATATCCACATCACATCAGACAACACAATCATAATCAGTCTAGCAAAGTCAGGCAATTCAGCCAAGAAAGTCAGTAAGAAAACGAAGCATAAAACGACAATAGACGACATATTTATAAGCCCAATTCCCCATTCAGTATTCTCGTTGTTTATATTTCATACATAAGCTTCTTACGAGTAAAACTAAGCATGCGAACAAAAGTACTAGACAAAACCAGAACGAAAAAAAAAATTCCGGTTAGCTATGCTGATTAAGCAATAATCCTTTTGTTTTGTTATTTCTTTCATTCCTTCCACCAATTTTTATTTCAGAATGCAGAGACGAATGAACGGAAGGAAATGAGTAAATTGTACATGAAGCTAATCTCAATCTTACGGAATCACGCAAAAAGAAAACAGATCTTACCTACTTAGACTTAGACTGATTATGTGACTGAGTAGTTTTCAAACTGTTTTCTTTAAAAAGCAACACAGCATATCAGCAGTTATAACATATGTATTAGATTTATATTTTTTGAGATAAGCTTTATATGTATTGTATACAAAAAATGTTAAAAGCAGGGGTAAAAGTGCATTTTTTTATGCTTTATTTTTTTTCACTGGCTGGTTTCTTGCCAAAAATTCTATGACCCGAGAGCGAGCTGAGTGGTGTCTAGCGAAATTTCAATACATGTGCATATAACAACATTCGTTTCACATCATCGTGCGTTTTCTTATTCTTTTTTCGTGCATGTTACACCCTTCCTGGATCATTATGAAATTACCTGTCTTTCCACAAGTACATTGGGAAATAGATTTTGTTGTTGATAAACACAAAAAAAATATGTGTGTGCTTCTTGTTGTTGTTTTACGCTACGTATGCCTGCAGTGCGTCTCACTTTTGTTGTTGCTTCGTGAAGCTAAATTTTTGTGCAGTACAGTCGTTATCATTCCTTTCTGCATGTGTGCTCATGCAGATATAAAAATGAAGAAACAAATGTCATCCTCATCATGTGATCAAGATGAATAATCTAACTTGACATGTAACATGATTACAACAGAAAAGTGTAGAATATATATAAGCCATAAAATATGTAACGTTCCTTGCTCTCTTTCTTAAGTTTCCACACACGGGTATTTTCTTTTCATTTTCTTAATGTAAACTCTACAACTTGTAATGCATACCTAATTTATAGACCGCAAAATCCTACATAAATATATACTACGTAAATCCACATAACGTCCAAAATGTTGAAATTCAATATTCAATCCACAATCCTTTGAGATTCAGCAAGCAAGACGGTCGGAACGTTTCTAAATTAAAGAAAGGTCACAAAAATTAGTACGCATCCTTGTGCTAACTACTACGTCATACGTCACAATTTTTCACTTTTTATTTACCCGTTGTTAATAGCTTTTCCTTTAGTCAAAAAGTTATACTTGGATACATTTATGTCAAGTGAAAAATGCCCAAAAAAATCAAATCATAACATTTTTTATCGTATAAATAGAAAATGTATATATAAATAGAATGTGAATGTTATATTTACGTATTTTCAAAAATCAATCTAAAAGCTTCCGTTTCTGTTTTTTTCGGTTGGGATTTTTATAGCTCATTTTGCTAGAAATAATTAAATAATTACATTTTCTGGTCTTGTTCACTTGACTTGAGTGTAAAGCTGTAAGGTGTAGTCGTGATGTGCTAGTGTGTATCTGTGCCTTTTAACTCTATATACAGCGAGAAGGTAAGACTTGCGAAAGCTCACAAGTTTCGAAATCGTCTTTCCCTGTCCATGTCACGCAGCATGTCTCTCTTCGTTGGTTTCTGATGAGCTATCTTGCAGAGTGCCACATTTGCTCTTGTTCCCTGTCTATTTCCTCCCATTTCCAGGTAGACAGCAAAGCGTCTAGTCAGCTACACAATCAGTTCTATACATATTATCTATTTCCCGAATAAATGTATTGTAATTTTCTCCTCAACCTTAATTGTTTTCGGCTCTATATAATATAATTAATATATTAGTTTACTCTGTGGTATGTCATTATAGACCTGTTTCTCTTTCTAATATATATTTTCTGTGTATCGCATTATTGTCCAAATCCAATCCATTTCCAATGTTCCAATAAATCCATTACTTATCCGGGATAAATTATCATCCTCTTCTTTCGTTACAATTAAACTATTTAACCTTTTATCTGTTTTTGCAAATAATTTTATTTTGTACCTCTGACTGTTTATACTCATCATCATCAAAAATATTGTATATTATCTGCCTACACAGCTGCTATACTTTGTTCATTCAACTACTTTTCTCCCTCTCTCAGTAATAAACTTTCTTTTAATGCGCACTGTCACTGTCAATGCCACATACTCCTGTGGTGAAGAAGGTGTTGTTGTTACATTTTATTGTAGTGCAGTGCCCCATGTGGAGTTTGTGGAGTGGAGGTTATCCTTGTTGTTGTTAGACGCATACTTTTAACAAGATATTATAGTTGCTCGAAAAACACTGAACTGCTGTAGAGGAAGCAATATTTTGCATGTTTATTTAGTGTACCTATAAACCTTCAAAAAGCGTGTTTAGCCAAACATGTATCAACCTTCTTCGCATTCTTCGAAAAAGACAAGACAATAAAATACGGCTGTAAACTTTAGTTACCTATCTATAGGTTTACATCTAGTCACAATACGATGTTAATATTAACAAAACCAGTCAATAGAGAAAACCATATATGTAGGTTGGCACATCATGTGAAATCATGATTAATATTTCAAAAAGCAAACAACCAAACCTACTACAAGCACTTGCTGCTGCTGCTAGTTTTTTTTTAGTTTTTAGAGGAGTTGACAGTGATATTAGCTCTTCAGTGTTCATCGGAAGCAACTCATGTCAGCTCATCAGTAGCTCAATAAAGTGCAAATACATTCAAGTCCTCAAGAAACATTCACATTATATATTTTTCATTTTAGTGGACATAACTTGTCGTGTGTCTCAGAAAATACAAAATTGTCAGACAAGGTAAATACATAGTAATTGTATGTGTGTGTGTGTGCGATCCTTTTTTATGTAGCTTTTTTTTATCTACCAAAGTAGTCGGCGTGTGTGTGTACTGTGTGTGTGTGTGTGTGTGTGTCTAATGTGAATTTTGGCTTATACCATTTTCCCAACCAGATAAAAGGACAATATCCAAACATTAGCTTAATAGAAAAGGTAAATAGCTAATGAAGTATCATGTGTTATCTAGCATTGCCACTTGTATACGCAGTTGTTCTTATGGTTCTTGTTCTTCACTTTAATATTAACTTGGAGATATCTATGTGTGTATAAACTCCTGGTTGTTGTACAAATACAAGTACGGAGAAAAGGAACTGATACTATCAAGTAATATTACTTGACAATATTTATTAGATATGCATATATATATATATATATTATAGGTATATAGTGTATATTATTATACTTGATCGCTCCTTATTGCTATATTGCATGCATATTATGGCTTGTATTAAGGGTTGTTGCAGTTGGTTTAGAAAAGGAGGAGGTTCCGTCCATCACTCCTTTTCGCAGGTAAATATAATGATTATGGTATAGTAGCAGAAATAATAACATATCTCAAAAGAAATAGAACCTATTATTTATTAAATGACATATGAGTTGCCTACTACTCGGCATATTGGCATTTTTTTTATTCATGTTCTTTTTCTTACACATTTAAATGAGTATGTAGTTTGTTAAGAAGGAGTGAAGATTGAAGCGAGGAGAAGGACGGTTCACGGTTGCAATACACATACAAAAAAAAACCTTTTTTCCTAAGAAAATATACTTCATCTATTCTAGTAGTGGTAGTTATAGTGTAAATAGTTAAATTACTATATTACACACGTACAATATATATGTTTAGTCAATCATCATTATTATCAATCATCATCTTTTTTCTGCTTTTCCTCATATTTTTTTTCCTTGACAAAATATGAAAAAATAGACCGATATACGTTTTCTCCCTTTGGCATTGTGTGCCTTGTTTGAGCTTTGAGTCAAGTTGATGAAAAATATGTGCTATTGTGTACACATCATCATTTAACACCATCAATTTCCTCTCGCTTCGAGAGAAAAAAAACGGAATGTTGTGCTCATCATCATCGTTGATGACCATGTTGAGCAGCTTTTAAGCTGCTGTTATTCTGCTGCAACATTCAAAAAAGTTATTTGAGAAAGCAACAAGGAGAAATTTTCAAGAACAAAGCCATCATATACATATAAATAGTAAGGCATCTATATATATATACCTATGTACTGATCTTACCAAAAATATCGAATACGTTAAATATAAAAATAGACCGGTTTTATGGTTTTATAATAGCAAAAGAGTGACTATTATAGAACATACATTCTAATAAACCCAATCATATACGGCGCATAGTCATCATCATCAATTCTACTGGTTAGTATATAGATTGAATTTCTTTGGCGTTGTGGATTTTCAGTTTGAGCTGACAACCGACAAACGCACACTACAGTAGTTTCGTTTCAAGGATGATTGTGGCGATGATGACGAACATAAAAAACAGAGTTGTTGACTTGATGATGATGTGCACTTTTGCACAATGGGCTGGTTGAACAAGTATCGAGAGGTTGAGGTATTTTGTATACTTTTCTTTTCTTCTTGTGTGCCAAAAAGAAATTATATAGCACGACAAAAACAGTAGGAGCATCCACTCAATCCGCATTGACGGCTTTATTTCTTTTCTTCTCATCGACAGTCCTATTCTATTTCTCTCTCTCTCTTTATCCCTCTTCAGTTTTTTGTGCTTTTTTTCTGTTCTATCGTCGCGTCATATACCCAGCTCATGACAATTTATTCATGGAGAAAGTTAATACGTAAAGTAATCGGTCTAGTACAGGTAAAAGCTAAGTACATTTATTTTTTTAACCCTTATTATTATTATTTTAACCCTTATTATTATTTTTTATTCTTCTTCAACAACTACTTGTCTTTATGTTCACGGTTAAGTTTTCTTTTTAGTCTTCTTCTCAAGAAGCATTAGTCATCGCCATCATTTTTTATCCCGCTTCTGCCGCCTGACCTTATTAAACCGGTACAAGTATAAGTACGCACTGCTGCACAGTATCATAATCATCGATGTTAGGTAGGGATTAAAGTAGAGGAGGATTAGAGTCACAGTAACCGTGTATAATATAGTAGCTTATACCATTTGTTTTGTATAACCGCTTAGTAGAAAAAATACTTTATTTTTACTGTTTTAAGTGGAGCACGACAAAGGGACAAAGTGAAATGAATTACTACGGTATGTCATCATGATCATGATCATGATCATCAGTTAGCATTTATATATCATGGATGGCAGGTATTGTGTATAGTCATTTTTTTGCAAACTAAGCAAAAGTAAGTAGATAAGTGCTTTTTGTTATAAGCCGCTGTGCTGTATTAAGAAATAAATACCTAGGCGCATGAGTAAGTAGAGAGATGAGTTAGTGTCTTCTTGTAATTTACTTTTTTTGTTCTTCTGCGTTCTCTTGTAGTTTTATATGTTGTGACTGTGTGAGTAGTAGTGAGGTACCTGACATTTTACACAATTTACTTTTTACGGAGGCAAGTGGAATTCAATGGAAGAAAAGCTGCTACACTGGGACAAGGAATAAGTGTAATGTGTAGTTTTTGTTTATTTTTAGAGGCATCATCATCATCATCACCATCTTATTGTGCATTAATATGTAAACTACTGTTTACCTGGAAGCTCTAGAAAACTTTTTGTCTGTATGTATGTATATATATGTGTAAGCTGTTTGGTTTTTATAACAATCTTTTTGTTCTCTCGTAAATACATAAGCTGTAGTAGTGTGGTAGTTCTCTACAGTTTCTCTGTTTCTCTCTGTTTTTTTCTAGTCTAAAGAGACAATTTGATCGTCGTGTCTTCTTCCCTCTTTTGTTGAAAAGACGAAGAAGACTGTAAGCAGTGGAAAAGAGGAAAAAGAATAAAAAAGTAAAAGTAAAAAAAAGGAAACGGAAAGTTAAGTGAGCTCACATCGCATAAAGATGACAGTTTGCAAGGAATCTGTCATCGAGGATGACGACCCAACTGCTGGTGGTGGTGTTTCTGTTGGCAGTGGAGGTGGTGATGGTAGTGTCGTGACAGGCATAAGCACAGGATCTGCTGATATTCCTGTTGGAGGAACCCTCCCACAAAGGCAACAACAACCGTGTAATAATAACATTAATAGCAACGGTCACATTAACAAAAGACAAATAAACTTGTCATTACCTTTGGAATCTTATAAACAATACAGTAATACCAATAATATATATCGTGAAGGTGGTGATTTTGGTGGTGGACCATTTTCACAAAATAATCATAATAATAACAATAATGGATTAGCTATTAACAGTATTAGTGGCGGCGGTGGTAGTGGAGGTGGTAGTGGGGACACGTGGAGAAAGGGTAGTACAAAAAGTACCACAACAAATAATAATCATCCTCATCCTCCTAACCAAAACTGTGCCAGGTCATGTTCCGAAGTGTTCGCAAAACGACATTCCTTTTCGTTACGATTGGACATGAGTCCGGCGACGGATGGTGGAGATGGTGGCAGTAGAAAAGCACTCTTTTCACCAGATGAGACCATGGATGTCAGAAAAAGAAGGTAACGGAACAGAGCAAAGAAAAAAATGTATTTTTTTTCTTCTACATATGTATATGCATGCATGCGTGAAGTGTGTAGTGTGGTTTTTGAGGATAAAAATACACAAAGAAGATGAAAAAAAGAAAAGAAGATAGATCAGTTCATTTTGCTCAGTTTGGTGGTAACGTGACCACAATTTACAATGAACTGATTTTGTGAAATGAAGAAGAAGATGAACAAGAAAAGGGAGAAGAGTAGCGGAGAAAAGTGGAACAGAGTTAGTAGCTTTGGCTATGGTGTAGGTGTAAGGCAGCAGGCCCTGTATGAATGTTAACACAGATATATATAGTCATTCAAATGTGATCTTGTTATTTTCTTGAGTATACCATTTATACTTTTTCATAATGGGTACATAATACATACCATGACTGTATGATTATATGACTATCCTCGGCACGTTCCTAGTGACTGTTTTTTTTTAAATATTCTTGTGGTGAAATTCTTCTCACACCTCTTCTCATGCATTCAAGCTGCTAAAAGAGGATTACACTAACAGACTTGACTTTCTCTCTTTTGTTATCATTTCCCTATTCAAAATCTCTCCGAATGTTTTGTTCCTTTTTATTAAAAAGGTACGATTCATCGGTTAGCGACAAGGAGCCAAGACTTGTGCTCAAATCCGGGGTGCTCAACGCTCAAGAGGTCAATGTTGAGGAAAAGGGTCAACGCTACTTTGCTGATTTTTTTACTTCGTTAGGTAAGCAGTCATGCGATATGATATGATGTTAAAATGATAAATGTTCCCCTGTTTAAATGATATTTGTCTTCTTTTAGTGTATTAGTTTCATTATTATGATATAGCAGCATGCGTGTAAACATGAAGGAAACATTTTTCTACTATAATTTATAGTAAAATCATTTTTGTGGGTGCACATCAAAATTTTCATTTTCTCATTCTAAATTTCCTCCAACAAAACTGGCAGATCGATTATATGCTGTCTTGTTTTTTTATGGCCTTCACACCATTATTGTTTCTTTTTTGCCCTTTATTTGCACTGTCCGCTTTTCTTGAGTAAATATTTTCTGATTGGAGTCGAGATACATACTTATGTACATATATATATCCCAAACCCGATTATTACCACTACTCTATACTTACTTTTGCTCTGGTTTACTTTTTATTTGCAGTGGATATGCGTTGGCGATGGACCATGTTTTACTTCTGCATCGTCTACGTTCTCTCATGGCTGGGTAAGAAGAAAATATCCGCGCTGTTCTTTTACAAAGAAAATCAGATTTGTTCCCTATCTCGCATTTTTTTGATTCGTATTTATTCTCTCTCTCTCTCTCTCTACTTCTCTTACGCTGGAGGAGGAAATATAATATACCAACACACAAAAAACCACCTACCACAATAATACCCTTATCTTCATCCCGGCGCACTTTCTTCCTTCCTTTCCCTTTACTCTATAAATACTTTCCTCAGGCCTCCCACGACTATTCTAAAGTAATTCTATTGTAAATAGTTATATTATTGCATTAGGGCAAACTTGGCACTATCGCTTGGGCATCATCACAATCGCCGGAAAAAAAATAGGAACAAAGTTTTCACTCTATTTATCACTTTCTTGAGTAAACATTCTTACACACACAAAAAGAGACTCAAGTATTCTTATAAAGATATTTATCTCTTGGAAGAAATTACTAATACAATAGACAACCAAAGAGATAAAAAAAGCAACTACTACAACAGGGAGATAAGTTGAGTTAAGAAGTTGGAAGAAGTGAAGAAGAACAAAGAAAATCCTTTTTCTTTACGCACATCACACACACACACACACACAATAATAATAATAATCATATACTTCGTTTCTGTAAAAACACAATAATAACGTATATTATATAAAAGGAATTCAATGGCACCATTGACTATATAGGATACTATAACGAAATCTAAATATATACTCACATTTTTTGTCGTAAATAGATTATTATGTACTTTTGGCTCTGACCCTGACAAGTAATTTGGCTTTTCTGCTATATGGCTTACTACTTTATTTTTTATTACGTCCCGCTTGCCCCATTCATTTACAAGCAGCTACATCATGTACCATATTTTTTTTTTACAATAAAAGGATAATCATTTTGTGTTATAGTTTTACCACCGATTCACTTTCCCTTTTCGCATGTTCACATGTATTTACATTGAGGGACTATAATAAAGGCGATATGACAATTTGTGGGATGTTGGTAGTAATATAGAATATCCGATAGTACCCATCCAATTTTACTGCATCGATCCCTTAAAAAGCAGAATGATTACAATAAATTCTTACACGCATACTTTTATTTCATTGCATGCTCTCATTATAAACTAGATCACGATTTGTCGATCTGCACGTGGCGATGTGGTGTGATGCCAGCTTGACCAAAGCAATTTTTCCCACGCACGCACTCACCATCTGCGTATTATATATTTTTTATTAAAGTTTAAACTTTTCCAGATCGTATTTTTATTCATTGGTGCATTTATTATGTATATTATTACTCTCATACACACTCAAAAAACATGGCGCCATAAAATTGGAGTCCAGTGTGTGTGTGTGTACACTGCCTCGGAGAAACTAATAAAATTAATAGAAATTCAAACCCGTTTCTTTGACCCATTTCGTATGAACTGCTTTTAGTGCTATTTCTTTTAAAGTGAAAGTCTGCTCATTCTTTGCAGATGTATACTAGATAGGAAGTAGGCATGAAAAGAGATAAAACGTAATAAACCCCAAAAAGCTAATAACAATTGTTCGTGTCGTACTAAAAGACCTATACTACATACTAAAAACGAGCTGCTTTCTCTCCTCCTTATAAAAATCTCTAATATATAATAAATACAGTAAATGAACTCAAGTAAAAAAAAGCAAGTAAGAGGATCGTTCCCAAAAAAAAATTCTCATTTCCTCTACCGTTTTCATCTTTAAAACAAAATAATAGGATCTTCTCTTGTTTTACTTACTTGTTTTAATACTTACCAAGTTTCTGCTCTTCCGGAACATTATACCGCCTTATTTTCTACTTTTAAGATCTTTTTACTTTTCTACACACTTTTTGTCTCGGTCTCCACTATGCATAAGTCCACGTTTACACGTTTAAGCTCAGTTTCGCACACTTTTGAGATGTTGATCCTTACCTCCATTTTTATTATTTTACTTCTTTTCTTTGTCTTTCATACTCATATTTGATGGTATCTTGTTTTATTTCACATAATATATATATACTTACGCTTAATATTTATTCCCTGTGCAGTTATGACGTTTCTGCACTGCATGTTTTTTTATAACTAAATTCTTGATTTGCATGTATTTAAAAAAAATACATTGTTACTCATGCATTGTTTATTTATTATGTTTTAAACAGGATTTGCGGTGATTTGGTGGACCATTTTGAAATCTCACGGGGATATGGAGCACTTTGAAGAGGAAGACTGGAAACCATGTGTCGTTGGTGTTCAGAGCTTTAGCAGTGTCTTTCTCTTTTCTTTAGAAAGTCAACATACAATCGGATATGGTGAGAAATTTAAGGCAATACAAATTGTATTTAAATTAATTACTCTAGAAAATTGGTGCAATCACAGTAGAATGGACCATACCTGCGAATAGATTAAATGTTATTATATGAGTTGTGATTCATACGAAGGGAAAAGCCACCTCATTAGAATTTTTTATTTTTCAATTAATTTGACAACAACGAAACGATACTGTGTATTTCTTAAGCCCTATTTTTAAAGTCATAAAATAGTATAAATTCATATTTGCCTTTAGCTAGTTTGTAAAAATCATGGGAGAAAGCAGACTGCATATCGGTAAAATAGTATTTTTTTTTTCATTTTTGTTTCTTGAGTACAATTTCACTAAAAGTATATTATGTACATATGTCTCCTGTGGTGTTTTCTGAGATCACTCGAACGCACGAGCAAAAATAAAACAGCAACCTTCACGGGTTAAGTTATTCGTTTACTTTACTACTTACATGTTTGTTTTGTTTTGTACTTGTAAACCAAGTGTGTGTAAGTAAACTACTTTTCCCTCATGTAATACGTATAAGTAGATTCGATGTAATGTAATTGAAAACTAAACGTTTTTTGCTTTCTCTATCGTCCTTTATCCTTTTTTCACGGTCATGTAATCAGATGATGATGATGATCATGGTCATCCCATTTTTTCAGACTTTGTCTCGTTTTTTCGAATGGTATTGCTAACAGTTATTTTGGGAAAGAGAAAGAGTACATAGGAAGTGAGAAAATGATAATGCAATGGGAAAATAAAAAAATGTGTATGTATGGTAGTGCACAGTGTACAATAAAAACCAAACCCACACATATGCTTGTACTCTTTGTGTTAAATTTTGAATGAAATGGTTTAAAAAAGCTATTTTGAAATGGGGAATGGATGGAGTTACGAATATAAATAAGTTGTTTTAGTGAAAATTGAGCTCTTTGAATTCAGAGAGAAGCACTGAATGCTGTGCTTGCATTTTGAACAAAGCAAACTATTCCCCAACCTGAATATAGATACCACGTTTTTATTCACCATATTACTAGTACCATGGTTATTGTTGTTCTTTAACCGAACACATTTTATGCTAAAGTGGCTAATGCATTTAAGGAGAAAAAATTGTTTGTCCGTCTAATGGTGCTAGATGAAGAAGAATGCATGGTTTATTGCATAAATCGACAAAGCTGGACCAGTTTCACAACTAATTTTTTTTTTGAAGCACGTCATCATAACATATTCCGTTCTTCCTTTCTCCATTAGCCAGGTTTTGTTCGTAGAGATAGGGACTATTGTTATATACTGCATGTAATGCAACACAGTAACAAAAATTGTGTAAAAATAAGATAAAAGTTTTATGATTAAATTCGTTTTTTTTTTCGTTCCTAAAGTTTTTTTTTGAGTTGGATGAAATAAGAGGTGCATGATTGTTTTGTTTGCTGTTTATGTTTGGGTGGATATAAAATGGCTGAATGAAACAAGAAAGAATGACAAGATGCATAATAATGAGATGACGGTGTGACGACAAAGGCTTACATACATATATAAATTTATGTGGCATTTTTATTTTCATAGATGATAATATTGTTTTTGCTCGCATTTTAATGATGATGTCTATTTTAGGGTATCATCGAATGACGGACGTGTGCCCTGAAGCAATAGCCCTATTATCCCTTCAGAGTATTGCGGGTGTGCTCATTGAGGCTATATCTGTGGGTGTTTTTATTGTTAAAATATCAAGTAAGTTTTCTATACATTTACAGAATGTTTCTTTAGTATGAGAAGCCACATACATATAGATGACGTGTTGTAGTGGTTAATATGCAAATGGAGACGCTTTCTCTTGAAATTTCATTTTCTCTCGTTTTTATGTTCCAGAGCCGAAAAAACGAAGCCAAACGCTGATATTCAGTAAAAACGCCTTGGTATGCCAAAGAGACGGCCAAATGTATCTCCAGTTTCGGTTGGCGGATATTCGGCACGAAGTAAGAAGAAGATTGATTGATTTCGATCGCAATTTTCTCAACATCATTTCCATTTCTATTAGAATGTCAGTTAGTAGTGTAGTAATTCGCAGCAAAATGAAATGCCAGACCAGAATAAAATTGATAGTAATGCTGGTCTGAATGTGAACGAAGATGACAGGAAAAATAGATCGATAAGTTATTGATGATGTTTTGATGGTGATGATGACGATGGTCTTGTTGTTAATGTCATATTAAAGAGCAAGCTGCTGGAAACACATGTGCGGGCTCAAATTGTATACAAAAAGACAGCACCTGACGGGGAGGTGGAGTCCATAGTGCAAAAAGAAATAATAGTAAGTTTCCTTAATTGAGTAAATAAAAAGTAAAATCATTCCATTTCTTACTTTTGAGATATTTTTTTTTGTAAATTAAACAGTAAGATTTGCGAAGCAGTGTCTTAAATTTCCTTTCGTTTTATATTGTAGGTAGGTGGTCTTGAAGAAGATGAAGACAGGATACTTCTTTACTGGCCCACCACCATCGTCCATGAGATTAACGAGGAAAGTCCATTTTATGATCTGAGCTGCGATGATCTGACTAGAGCTCAGGCTGGTAATAACGGAATTGGAGGAGTAGGTAATGCCACAAGCGATTGGGAGTTCATCGCTGTTCTTGAAGGGGTCGTAGAGTCAACGGGGATGACCACTCAAGCACGTACTTCCTACTTGCCCTCGGGTAATTTCATATTTTAACCTTTTCGATTATCATAACGTATGATTTTGCCCCGTGTCACTTACAAATGAATTTAAAGCATAGATGTGTATTATATGCATAATGTTCTGGCATCGATAAATTTATGAAATATGGAATGGAATTTTTCTGTAGATACCTACCTACCTAATTCATATTCATATTGCACATTGAATCTATGAATCTGGAATGCTCTCGGAATGATGGGATGGCTCTAGACCCATTGTCCCAATCGTGTTTGCACGAACGATAATGCTTTGTGCACTGATCTCCTTTAATTAGACCTGCGTTGCACAATTCATAATAGGAGGGTATTCTAAACACGTGTTTGTATTGGTGATTATGAGTATCGACATAAGAGCTGCTTATTGGAAGCAGAGAGTGCAAAAGGGGCAAAAAATATAAAATACCGGCGCACCTACAAACACGGCCAAAAATTACCAAGAGCCACTTTTCAGTCATCTATTCTTTCTGCGTCTCTTCGTTCGCTCCATCGCCTACACTAATGATACTAATGATAATGGTAATGATGATGATGCTTATGATGAAATTCATGTAGGTAAACTAATAAATGATATTGGAAAATGTCGAAATTTTGTAATATATTTCAAGCTCACTTACACATCATCACAATAAGCAACGTACCTATATATACTCGTTCCTTGTGTTTGTGTCAATGTCAATCTGTATTCAGATACCTATCACTATACAGATCACTTTACTAACGAACTCGGTGGGGACTAAGTAAAAGTGTGCGGGCAACGTGCTGGTGCTGAGCGTGGCCGATTACGTTAGTAAAGTGAAAGTAAATCAGTATCGTATTTGTTAGTTTGCTTTTAGTTCAAAATGATTGGAGTCCTGAAAGCAGGGCAACTCATCATGTACACGAATTGCCATATTCATTTATTTGATAGTATTGCGGTGTCTTGTTACTTTATTCCCTCGTTGCGTCGTTATAGTCGTTAATAATATGATATAGGCACGCGCTTCATCTTCCATACAATCACTTTGGCTTACATAAGGATTTAATCAAATATAATCCGGGGAAATCACCGACGCGGGATGAGCACATAGCTATAGGTACCACATGCATATACATCTGCCAGTTAGAGCTGAAATACCTCCTATTTTCTCTTTTCTAGAAAACCGTACTTTATGCTGAAAAATGAGAATAACAATCCAAATATCCGAATTTTATAATATCCGAAAAGGAGGCTTTTATGTAACTGGTCATGTTTACTTATATCAGTTTCTGTTTACATTAGCCGATCTATGGATCTTGCTCCAGAAGTATATTACTATAGACAATACATACATGTTATATTCATTTCACATTTAGTGGCTAAAATTGTAGGCACATGATATATAATAAGTAAAGGTAATATATACACATCCCATTATATTTCCGACCTTCACTTTGTAAGTAGTATATTGCCCATCATCATCATAGGATGACGGCAAGGAAGACCTAGTTCTCAATCTTGCTTGTTTATTTATTTTTACGGGAAAATGCGTATAGGTGCATAGATTTATAGTTTTATCCTACTGCATATTATACCTATGCAATTTTGTAATAAGATATGTTTATGTCTTTGTAGGAGTAATGGCCACGTAAAATACATTTATCCAAGTATATATCCATACATTCATTCCTATTTCACTTGCTAAACATTCCGGTTTATTTTTCACTACACATTTTATGTATCATTGCACGCTGTGATACGCAAAAAATACTGGCCATGGTGGCGAAGTAGAAGGTGAAATTCGAACATGATCGATATAGGAAAATGAAATCTCATGCCTCATATTTTTTATACCCTTACAACATAATATATATTATGCTTTTATTATCATGATTACATCACATATGTGATAACGATATTGTTTTTTTTTTCTAGAAATTTTATGGGGTCGTAAATTCCGCTCCATGTTGAGATCCAAAGGCAGCTCTTACGTGGTCGACTTTGATTTGTTCAACTCGACAATCTCTTGTGATGAAACGCCGCTTTGTTCCGCAAAATCCTGGCGGAAGAGTAAAAAACAGACTCGTGGTAGTGACAGCAGTAGTTCTTCAAGCGGAAGTAGTGATGATGATGACGCTGCTACTGCCGCTGCTGGAGAAAAAAGGAAAGGTGATGAAAGTGGTCGACGTAATACCGCTAACCGGAATACCAACAGCGGTGGAGGCAGCGTCAGTTTTGTTGATCTGCATGATGACCATGGTGGCGGTGACGGTATTGTAGGTGGGAGCGCTCGCAAAGGTGGTGGGAATCAAAATGGCACCAATGACACTTCTTCCGTATCCTAGCGTATAACCAGGCCGCTAATAATAAAAAATATTATAATTCTTAATTTTAAGGTATATAACATATCTGATATGTGGATTACGTGGGTGTATTAATCTATATATTTACGAAGGCCATATAATATGCAAATTTTAGGAGTTTTCCAAAGGTATGCGTAAATTTTTTTTTGACAAAGTGTATTCTCAAGAGTGGTTATATACACTTGACCATATTAGATTCAGACGAAAGATATTAATTGCATGTACCTTTTACATATTCCTACCACTACACTGCACTTCAAAAAAAACTTTAAAAAAATACATATCATAAGTCTGCAGCAGACATGACATGATAAGTCTCCTCAAGTCTTAAAAAGTCTGCCATCTCTGATGTCGTACCAAAAATATTATGCAACCAAAATAGCCAAATGTTATGTACCTTGGTCTCTGTCTCTGTCTGGTGAGTAATCATAATCAATATATTATGTAGTCATTTGTAAACAAAGAAGTTTAGTTATGATGACATGTACACAGAGAATGAATGCTCTTCTGATGATGGATGACTTGATGTATATTTTACTTGTCTTTTAATAATATATTTACTTATAACAAAATAACGCTTTATATTTTACCAGACTACTATAGTTTTGTCAGCTAATGAGTAAGTTGGTTGGGTATTTGTCAATATTAACATATTATAACTTATCCTGCTGTGTACTGGCAATAAGTATGTTCACTTCTCTTCGTAAAACTTTCTATTATTTAGGTATACTTTCTATTACGTGTATGATGATATGACCCGGTCTCTTTGTTACCTGAAATGGTATGCATGCATACAATACGTACACTACACACACAAATATATGCCTACATATCACTTTCAAGCTTTCACATATCAAGCTTTTTATGTAAACTGTGTGGCTTTATGGAGCAAAATAATATGAGGATTAAAAACCAAACCGAAAACTCTGTTAAAATCCGCATAACCGCGTCATAAAACCCGATATATTATGTATTCCTATTGCATAATAAATTCAACTTTGTCAGCCAAAATGTAGTGACCTTCTTGATGTTGTGGTGGTGTAGTGGCTTGTTTTTTTTTTGGGAAAAGAGGTAGCAGAGTTATAGAGTTGTGGTGGATCATGCGGTATGTTGATAATGGTGGGGGTATGATATATGGGCTTCCACTCAAGTAATGGTAATCCATGTATATTCTCTATGTAGTTATGTAGGTGTAAACATACACGTATGTGTTTACATAGGTGATGGATGCCTAAAATAAAACAAAAACCTACTGCCACAGTTGTAAAATCAACCAAGTACGTAGTAAAGGGTATACAGAAGTATTGAGTCGAGTGGAGATCTCCAAGTGGCAAGGCTATTATGGAGAAGTGGAACTAAAGGTAGACATGCATATAATGCGACAACACTACACATAACCATATAAATATAATAGAATTGGGGAATTTGAAATTTTCACGTGATCATGTGTAGAAAGTTATACGTTTTGTTTTGAAGGGGAAAAAGGTGCTTATCTTTTTACTGCATTTGCTGTGTGAGCTGGATATACAATGGACGTTTGAGAAATATTTTTTTATGTACATACTTATTTCATTTTAGCTAAGAGATTAACATAATATACATGCATATGTGTATGATTGTAGTCACTTTTGTAATAGGATATATATGTACTTTAATGCAAAGCCATCTTTCAACAAGGCAAAAGCACAAATTACCAGCATAACTTGATAATATCATGAAATTATCTAAGCGAACACCCAAGACGCATGTAATTGGACGCAAAGACAAAATGAGTTTTTAAGGGCGTCCTTGAATGAGAAGAAGTCAATTTTCCAATTCTTTCTCTACTTTTCGTCCTCCGATTCTAGTGCACACTTGTCATCATCATCATCATCATATTACCCAAGTATATTAACACCATCATCATTACTATTATTTATTTGGGTAATCACTTTCATAAGATACCATGTCTATTACTTTCTTCACGCACAAAACACGAATTTCTCTTTACGATTATGTAACTTGAACAGGCTTGAGCATTAGCATTCATGGATTCGGAGAAAAGTTGAAAAGAGAAAATCATCTTTCACAAGAGATAAGTAGGTAATTCACTTGAGCAGCAAAAACAGCAATTGCGCAGCACCTTATTTTACCTAGAACGCTATATACGCTGATGATATGATCACTTGATGATGTGATGATGATGCTCTTTACACACACTTGTAAAAACAGAGTAGTCGACGAGTCTACGGGTCCCATGTGATGCTAATATTACTTCAATTGCTTTCTGTCAGTATAAGTCATACAACCTGTCATGCATGTAATGCAGATAATATAATGAAACATGCTCACTAAGGAATTGAGGTCTTAGGTATGTATATTATATGATGATGATGATGATAAGATAATCATAGAGTACGATGAGTTTTAGAAGGAAAGAGAAAACGTCAATTCCTCTTTGTAAATTGGGTACTTATCAGCATACTTTACAACGACTACTGGGATCCGCCGCTCGGTTCAATGTCCCATTCGCACATATCACCATCATCATCCTTGTCCTCGTCGCCGACTTGACAAGCACATAGGTATATTTACAAGACACAAGGAAAATCATATGAAATTCTATTCTCTAGAGTAAGAGAAAGCATATATATTAGTAGCTTTTTTTGTACACACACGTGGTTGTGTGTATACTGCTGGCGCTTCTTACGCATTCACAAATTCCATAAGATGGAAGATTTATAAAAAAAAGCATATGTGATGTGAGTAAAAAGGGGAACATTATAGCCCGGAAGTCGTCCTTTTTACTGTCAAGCATACATATATATATATAAAGTAATAAGACAGTCGACTCGACAATTGTGTAAAAGGTAATTGCAGTGGGGCTCCCGACCACCATTTCATCATCATTTTTTATATCTCTCTCTATGTCTATGTCTATGTAGTAGTTGTATTACATATTGCGTACAATTTTTATAAGGTTCATATTATCTCTACATTGCGTCAGCATGTGTCATTTGGCATAATAATATATTCATCTTTTGGAATTCCCAGTGAAAGTATATATAAAAATGGGGGTTGTTATCTGAAATGTATTCTTACTTCATACATGGTACATACAGATATTCAGAGAAAATTGGCTAAATGTTGAATGCAAAAAAAATGCTAATCTTTTCTTCATTCCAAAAACATATTTAAGCTTTACAAAAAAAATGTGAAGGTTTTAGAGAAACCCACTTTTTAAAATTACAATCGTGCTAAGCATACGCACCCGATATTTGCACAATTGCATAATTGGCATGGGGTAAAAAAAATAAGCGAGATGATCCCATACCACCACCACCACCACATTATAAATTTACTTACATTTATGATTTTTTGCATCGTGCTGCGCGTGTTGTGTCACATTTGTGTATATGCTGGTAATAATAATAATGGTGTAACATCAGCAGCCGGTGGTGTGTAAAATAATAATGAATCATTTACCCTTTCAGGTTTTCTTTATTTTTTTCAAATGTTTTTTTCTTTTATTTGATATTCATTCGTAATAATAAGCATAAAAGTGAAACTATAGGTGCATATTATTCCATAAATAAAAAATGGATGAACAAGGAGGCTAAAGAGCCAAAAATAATAAAATTTGTTAATTTATATTTTTACTTATTTATATATATATGTATGTAGTGCTTTCTCGGTCTAGCCTTTCCTTTTTTTATTATCCGTAGTAATACCCACATATCCAATTATTTACTATAATAAAAAGCGGTCAGTTGGTATACAATTAATGGAGCAATTGATTATACAGTCCTGTGTCTAGATATATATAGGTTCAGTTCCAGAACATGACGTTTCTTAAATGATATTATATATATAACTTAAGTATGTATTTAAATGTATTAAATGGTGCCAGCAGTAGAAAAAGACGTTTCGGATAAGTTACTGTATTATCTGTGTTATGTCTGATGGCATTTCTTGTAATAAGTCACATGTATACATGTATAACAGATTATAAGAAAATATATGTACCTAATAATATATATGTTTGTCGTCATTATAAGTATGGGTTAATGACATATACACTAGACTAATATTATTTTTAAGTATTTTCTCTTCTTCCTTCTTTTTTTTTTTGTGGTAATTATCTGAAAGCGAAATGACGGTAATAAAAAAAAATTATATCAGGGTGCTGTTACACTCATATTTGATGATGATAATCGTGGTGGCAATAGTTTTCTTGTGAAAGGATATATGCATACCTGCGTTCATTTTCACAGAAGAGGAAAGGAAGGAAGAGAAGAAAAAAACCGTGTTCAGGTTAAAGGAACGGAGAAAAAAAACTCGTTTAATGAACCAAATGTTTTTCCTTTTTCATTTTTTTATTATTTATTTTCTTTATTGTCTCAAAAAATTTATTATATCATCGTGCTACTCAGATGAAGATATATAGCAGCAGCATCCTTTCTCTCTCTCTCTCTCTCAACTGTAATAACTTTTGATTATGATGATTACCATCATCGTATCATCATCTCAAACAACCAACATTGCTTTTAAACACAATGAAAGGAGCACACCACACAAAGAACAATACTTTATCAAGAAAAATATGAAAAATTCGTATCCATATTCATACCATTTTGATGATAGCTTTGTTGATGGCATCTAAACATATAAAACTTTCTTTTTTTATTACAGGATGTATATTATGTAGAGTGAACCACAAAATATTTTTTTTATTACGCTTTCTCCAAACACAACACAGTTTAACGAAATGCATTTTATTGTGGAAGGAGTACTAAATACCTTGAAATTACCCATAATTTTTTATTATTATTCAGCTTACGCCATACCTAAATAAATGCATATTACCAGAGTATAAAGGACTCGCAAGAGTTGTCATTATTTTACAACATTTTATTTCCACGTTTTCTTTGTATAAATATTATTACTTTTTGGTTATACTATTAAAATCCCTAATTTTTTCTTACAGCATATTATATAGTTTATTAAAATGTTGAGAATGTACTTACATATATGCATACGGTGAACGACAATGACAGTTAGATATATGATACATACAGTCATTTTGTTTTTGGCCCATAAAATTCTGCCCCCAACAAAAAAAAGACAAAAAAAAAGAAACTCGAATACAAGAATTTTATTCCTACACACATCTCCCTTCCACATCAAAATACTATAAAAATGCATTGAAGCGTATGGCAACAAGCATTAAACTTAATGCTAATTATTATTGTCGCATTGTCAAATATACACAAAAAGCTTGTTTCTTCTACTATTACAATTGACCATAAAATGGTCTCTTGAAAAGTTGAATAATAATAATAAAATATGGTGTGTCTTCATTTTGTCAATCCCACAAGAAAATGTGCAACATAAAAGATTTCCTCAACATATTTAATTATGTTTGCAGTCTGAAAGAACATGGATTTTTTCTTTTGACAATGTTTTTTTTTCTATTTCGATATGAATAATAATAACCAAAGAGAAAGCATAACAAATCAGAAAATATGGTAATTTTGAAGATGGGTTAAGAGTCCTCTTTGAACTTGAAATAGTTTTCTAATAAATGCAAAAAAAATAACTCAAAAGTTGGATAGTACGTATATATATAACATGTTATGTAGATGATACTACATAGTAAAAAAAATGAACTGTAACATGCTACATCATAAATATAAAGTATTTTATGTAAATGCAAAAAGAATACCTTGTTAAAAAATAAATTCATACAACTTGCTAACATACTTACACACACTACTACTACTACACGACTAACATAGGTAATCTAAAACTAAGTATGTATCAACCTACAGTAGACTAAATCTACACCCACACAACACAAAATGTTTTCAACAAAAGAGAACGACAACAAACTCTGGAGAATTAGAAGTAGTAAAAGTTTCTTGGCTCCTCTAATCTGTGTGTAAAGTCCCGCTCCTGGTTTTTGTCTGGCAAGTTGTTTGGAAAATCCTGATGGACATGGATTGAAACAAATGGACTTTTTGCACAAACTTCTTCCACACACACATACATACATACGTACACACAATGGAACAATCTTTGCTGATCTGCGTTCTGTCTCACGTCTTTAACATTAATTCACGGAATGGGTGGGGGAACAAAAAGGGGAAAACACCTGAAACACTTTAACTTATTCACTTTCTCTCCACCATCGCCTCCAGCATTAACATAAAAAAAACAGCATCAGAAGGAATATCAACGACCAACCACCACTTCCATCCTCGTGGCGGCAGTGGTAAAGTCAAATTTGTATCACAAGGTAATAGTAGTAGCAGCAGCAGCAGCGAAAAGTAGCAGGAATAACAAAGAAGATGAAAAGTATAAAGTTACAAAGTAGTATTAATTTTCCAAAACTGCTTTCTTTCCTTCTCTTTCCATCTCTTTCTCTACTACTTCTTTTCGTTTGATGCTAGAACAAGACAAGGAAGAGTAGTAATGGAACCAAATTTTCTTTCTTTCTGCAGATTGCATGTATGTAAGTAACCATATACGTATCTTCTCATCTTGCACTCATCTTCCAAGAAACTAAACAGCATACTATTCTTTTCTTTTCCAATTTGTATAGAGCTATTACTTTGTCTGGTGTGCTGCTGGTGTGATGGCATCTGTGTATAGTGTGATGTAGGTATGTATGTAGCTATCCTTCCTTCTTACTGGTTTTATATCTATACCAAAAAGAGAATGGCCAATGTTCGGTGGCTTACTTCCTCTTCTTTTCATCAAAACCATATTTACCAGGACGCGACGTTGACGGAATGAGTGAATAGATGAGATGGATGTTGAAAAGGAAGCAACTATTTTGCGTTTTTAAATGACGCGTGTATGGCGTATGGTGGTGTTGATGTGGATGGTAATGTACTTTGTAGTAAAATTATAACATTACGTACGTGATTTCCTGTGTTTTTTTGGTACTGGTAGTTGGTAATGTGACAGTTTTAGTTTTGTAAAAAAAAGTTTTTATTTTTCTGTGCTTAAGTCGATGAATTACCGATTCCCGGAGTTGCACCACTACCACTAGCCTCTCCACCACCCCTATTGCCGTCCATATCAACCATGGTTGTTGTAGACTTCTTTTTATTACCCACATTACCACTTTTCCCTTCTCCACCAGCTTCTTCCACTGTTGACACATGAAACGGTGTCAGAATTCTCAAGCCTGTAATAAAGAACAAAGGAGGTATAAGATAACATAGTATTCTTTATAATATGTAGCGTATGCGTATGTGCATGTAGGTATATGTAGTAGAAAAAGTAGAGATGTGATATGAGATGCAATAAGGTTCAATTAAAACAAGGGAGAAATTAACAGTGAACTGGCTTTGTTGCCAGACACATAAAATAAAAAGAAGTAAAAGAAACGGAGCGGAAAAGGAACAAAAAACGTAAAAGGAACTCTACCACTGACATTCTTGCTACTTCATTCATGACCCAGAGACCTAGCAACAAATATACACACGTTGATAACCTTATGTTTTTACTTTCAACTCTTTTTGTTCAAGACATTGAAGTTCAAGCTTTGCAACAAGGGAACGTTCAAGTGAAAAGTTCAATTTTTTGAGAAAAAATAACTAAATTAAAGTTTTAAAAAGAATATGGATATAATGTGTCGGATTATATGAACTACTCCATTTTCACAAGAAATCTCCATTACATTACATTTATACACTCTGGTTTTATTTTCCATTTAAATGCTCCCTTTTCCCTGGAAAATAATAACCACATAATATATTTCACTGTATTTTTTCCGCTTCGTCCCTTTTTGCTCCCATTCTGATTTTCAAGAGAGAGAGAGAGAGAGAGAGACTGAGATCTCCAGTAAGAATTTCATTATTAACGGAATAAAAAAAGGAAAATGACTCTATATGTGTACATTTTGTTCAAGAAGAAGAGGATGACACTGATAATTGCTTAGTATTTTGAACCGTCTTCTTTTCTCCTTTTCTTCTCTCGTTTCTACTTTTTCATCATGTAGATCATAGGTACATAGTAATAACAGTAGTAGTAGTAGTAGTCCTTTGCATTGCTTTCATTCATTCACATCCCTTTCTCCCTATTCTTTCCAGTTGTATATAAAAGTTTGTGTAAGTCATTCCTCGTTCACTAACCTTTCCTTGTAAGATCCGCTTCAGTGTTTTGCATCTCTTGGAGAGCGCATGCACTGCACCGCGGCGTGTCCACCTCGTATGTGTTGTTGAAGAGGCTGTAGTCAACGGCATACTCACCCAGTTCCTTTCTGAATGCGACCAACGGCTCGAAACGATGACCCCAGAGAATTTCTACACCACAAAAAGACAATTTATTAAGAGAAGCGAAGAAGCCTTTATAGTATGTACCTATGTAAAGGTTGTAACCGCAGTAATGTAATTCAGTTATTTTGGTTTAGTGGCGTGTGTGTAGTAGACCAATGCAATAAAGTTAACGCATCGCTTTGGGAGCAATAAGCATAATATCATCATGATGATCCCAACTGCTGTGTCTTGTGTTTGAATAGAGAGGTACAATATGCTTCACACCACATTCATCCACCCACAAGACTCAAGACACATGTGCGAAGATCATTTTTACGGTTGGGGTAATTGGAGCGATAAACGGTTATGCTTGTTCATCAAAATCGTGAGTCAGCGGAAAAAGAAATACAAAATGGAGCTTATTATACGATATAAAACGATAAAAGCTGGTATAGAATTTTGTACAATGAGCATAAGCAGTATTAAGCATGTAGGTACATTATGTATTGAATACCTATATAATAACGTGTGAACTTCATCTGATAATCCACGCTCACCATTATCATTATCCCCATCATAACAATTATCATTTTCATAGCCCACAATATATATATAATTCTGTTCTGTATAATATAGAGCGAACAAACCTGAAGGAAGGTATGAGCTTCTAGCCTGCGTTGTTGCACCCGTGGACTCAATCACACCCTCCAGAATGACCACAATCTCAAACTTTTCTTTGATTAGCTCCTCTGCTGAAATGTTGAAGAGAGGCGAGTCCTGATCAATCTGGTGAACGACTATCATGGGCCAAATGAAGAAAATTGCTTGTTGATCACTGTCCACGCCGACTTTGAGCTCGTACTGGTAAAAGGGCAGGAGCTCACCTTCGGATGTCTGCCGCCTTTTGATCAATTGAGCTCGGATGGAGGCACAGATTATGTTGCTCTGTGTAAAAAAAAAGATAGAAAAGAGTGAAAAGGAAATAGAAAACGATTATGTGTGTGTGTGGAGATGTGTAATGGGGAAATGACTTAAAACGTGTGAAGAAAGCCAAGAAGATGGAATGAAAAACTAAAAATAGAGAGAACGCAATTTCTTTTGACAGGTTTATCGTTATACCATACCTTTCGAGATGAAAGGGGATCGTTCACAAGTTTTGTGATGTATTAGAAAACTACGTAGTTGAAAAGCATGTATACTATTTTGGTTGGAAATGAATTTCATTATTTGTAATAGCATTATCCCAAAATCCCGGTGCCCGCTTCCAAAAGGCGAACGTTTTACTTTGTGTCCCAAATTTACTCAGGTAATCATTCTTGTCAAAATCAAATGTCAGAGAGAAAAAAGATTTGGGGAAAGGCGATATAAATGTACATGTATACTATTACCACTCCCACACCTCCGCAGCTACACTAATATAATTTTTCTCTTTGCTGTGAAACGTAAAATGTTTCTTGACTTTTGAAGTAATTTGATAATGACAATTCATTTACACCTTCGTTTTCATACTTTGTTCATTCGTTCGCTCTCTCCATTTTCTCTATTTCTCTACCTCGCTTTCTCTTTGTCTTTGCTTGACTTGACGCATTAGTTAGATTATATTTTCCTCGCACTTTAAAGCAGTCAAAGTAAAGTAAATAAGTACGTTCCAAAAAAAACATCGTATACCATACCTGATCTCTCAAGTCGCCCACACGGATTTGCAGTGTGAGACTTCCATCCCTTTTGTTTATCACGGCATAGCGACTGAACATGAGTGTTTCAGTTCGCTTCTTGGGACGGCTCATTTTGGTAAAAACGACACCTACCATAAACGCCTTTATTGTTGTTGGTGATGGTGGAAATGAGGATGATGATAACATAGTGGATGTACCAGGAGTGGATCAAGCCGGAAAAATCCCAAATTACGACGCAGCAACGAAATAAGTAAGTTGTTAAAAGTGTTTGTGATGTAATATTATCATTTTTTTTGTGGTAGCAGCAGAGGTTGATATTTTTTTTGGAAACACCAGCAGTGTTGAAATTGGATCCGGAAAAAAGAAGTACACATAGCATAAAAAATACATTACATAAACTCATTGCATGTCAGCTTGTTACAGAAATGGTAAAATGTAAATTTTTTAGGATGGGATATATGGATATGGGACCCTGGATACTGGATGTATATAAGATATTATATAATATTAAATAAAAAAGATAGTACGGGAAAATAGGGAAATGTCATATTTAATTTTCAATATTTCATCGCTCCTTTCCCAAGAAATATAAAATTGTGTTCAATTCTTGGAAGAAAGGATATTACGAACGCGGCATACTTAGTAAACATATGCTGAAAAGTATGGAATATTTGGTGGATCTAGGGAAATAAGCATGAGGTACATAGTAGTAGATGGAAGAAGCGTGTGCATGTAATAAAAAAGATAAAACGGGATGAATACATATGGTTTTTCATGTTACTCAAGACAATCCAAATTTTGGATTCCAAAAGGATTCTGCGTGCTCCTGCATGGTATGGACTAAGGAGAAGGGAGATTTTGTGTAGTAAATGTAAAATATTTACTTGGAATGAGAAATGAGATGAACAACAGTTCTAGGTGGAAGGAGAAATGAAAATTATTCTATTCTGTGTATTTTATATAATAAGAGCTAAGAACATACCTGAATTATTGTTCCCAAGATGCTTTGTATACACTGCAACAAAACAAATATAAGCATATATGAAAATTTTGTTTTATACTTACAACTTATATATTTATACGTATGTATAGTAATATGGACATGAAATTCAATATGAATGAATGGTTCTTGGTATAACATAATATTTTATTCAAATACACCAAGAACTCGTAAAGTTCCATGCGTACGCGTACGTACGTACGATACTATAATAATAAGCAAAGCAACAAGATCATCGTCAGTCATTGCGATTTAGAAGAAATTGAGAAATTCTTATGGTGAGTTTTGAGTTCTAATAAGACGCAATTTACAATGCTAGTCTATTTTATATTCTTGAAATTAGCGTAAATTTGTTTGTATTACTAAAAAAAATTAAGAATGTTGAATAATGTGTGTGAAATATTACCATCATGAAAATTGCTTCGGGGCATTCCTCGGTTGTGTACCTGGAACCGTAACCAATTGTCGTCTGAGTTTCAATACTGAAGAGAAATGCGCTTGTGAATCCGCGAAGATTGCTGACGCATGGATTCCATCCTTTGAGAGAGCAAGTCAACACAAAAGCAATGGTTAAATTATTAATTAATTAGATTATGTAAATGAGCGTGATGCATAATTTCTATATAAACACACATGAATCATGAATCATGAACGACTGCACATCCCTTCATTTTTTACAAGGAAGTGTATTTACAGATATAATAACTTCCATTTTCAATATTATACTACTCGGAAATGATATCTTAACCGCTATACGAAGATATTAAAGTAGTCATTGGAAAACTCAAGTGATTAGAAATAGAATAGTGTCAAAGTAATGAACAAGAAATAATTTGTTATTTACTACTCTATGATATCTAGTTACTGTCTATACGTCTACAATTAATTATTATAAAAATTATTTCAAATGGGTTAGTTTGCATTTGCAATATATTTAAATATTATGTTAGGAAATGCGAAATATATAGTTTTTGCGTTTATTTTTTTAATTATAAAAAGTTGGAAAGTGAAAAATTAAAAGTAGTTGAAGTTTGCATTCGTTCCGTATTTTTATTGATATTTTGGATGAGATTTCATTTGAAAGATTGAATCAGATCTCGTGTTTCGGTAATCTACTAACCTGAATCTTCGTGCAAATGTTCCACTTCCAAGTCCCCGTGCGTATATGAAATTACCCAATATATAGCAGCAAAGCACGTCCATGAGCTGAGAAAGCTCATTGAAAAGAGCAAAAATGTCCATCTCCACTATAAAAAAGCATAAATCAATTTTACCAAAAATCTCAATATATGTATTTACTTGATAGTAAAACTATAATAGCTAAATGCACTTTTGTTGCGATATCCATCATTTTGTAGAGTAGTCATATACGATTTCTTCCAATAATGTAATACATTCGTAATATTATCAATTAAAACAAATGTAAATTAAATCATTTGACTTGTTTACCTGCAAATCAACGAGCGTAATAAACAAATCCGCCAAATACTTGCGTCTTCTCTTGGAAATATTGGTTTGGTGCAAGTTGGTATCCCCGTTTTTGAAAACCACCCTTCTCCTCATCCGACCATACTTACTACTAAATCTATTCTTTATCTTACTTAAAGAATTAATTGTTCCCGTGTATGTTGTTGTGTGATCATCCAAAGCAGATAATCCGTTGATCGTTAGCGTCGCATTAGTGCTGGTATCTAACAAATCATCATCTCTACTTGGAACCCGAAGAAGTTCCTTATTGGCACCTCCAGGGGATATAGCCACCGAAGGCACAATTTTAGGCTTACTTGCACCACTACTACTGGAACAAGTATTTGCATCTGGGGATGATGACGAGCCAAGTAACTTGAGTTCTTCTTCAGCAGGTCCCACTCCTCCACTTGTGCCTTTCTTTTTCCCTGAGGCACTTTTAAAAAGTATTTTGTCTGAAACATTTCCCACTTCTCCAGGTACTACTTCTCCATCACCACCACCACCTCCTTTTAAAAATCCAGCTTTCATAGATGTAGCCCAGCCGGGTTCTGGGCCACCAGTGGCTGACTCCACGTCCTTAACTTTCGTCATATTTCTATAATATAATAATAGGTCTAGTTGGTACGCTGGTCACTCACACTCCAAGAGCGAAAAAGAATCTAAGAAAGTATACAAACTACCACAATTTTTTTCACACTTCACCAAACTTTGTAGAAACGGATAACTTAATAATAAAACACAAGATGTTCTCTAGCTTATTGCATTTCTAACTCTTAAAACTTAGGTATTCATCTACCAATACATATTTATCCATCATCCAACATAAAATGATAAAAGCTGTGTATAGCATAATTTCATTTCAGATTCAGAGTCCCTCTAGAAAACTATTTTTTTAGTATGCACTCATCATATCATCACGTTTAATTTTCTTTTGTCTTTTATGATGAGGTAGCCGGCTACTACTGGTATTACGAAACCTTTTACATGAGGGACAATCGAAGGGGTTTATCTGCCTGTATAATATGCATTCATTTACTTCATAGGGTAAAAAAAATCCTTCACATTTTTTCCCACACAAGACTCTTGAGTCAAGTAGTTATCTTCCTGAAATTTAGTCTCACTCCCCCGAGACTTTCAAATTGGAATCCAGGATTCCTCCCCCTTCCCTTTTTTCAAGTCTCTTTAAAGAAATGTTACACGCCTTTCAATCAAACATTCTTTTTCTTCAAAAAATATATTATTAAAAATTTAGTCTTAGTCACAAAGAAATGAATATTAGCCAGCTATTAAAATGAAAGAAATGCTTAGGGCTGTCATGCATTATAAAAAAAGGAAAAAAAGTATGTTGTAAGTAGGTTTGTGCTTGTGGGATACAATGATTATGGAACCAAATACTACTTCATGCATATACAATATATACGTACGTGCGTGCGTATTCTCAAAATTTCTCGGAGTAGCAGAAAAATGGTTATAGTGTTTCCAACAAAGAGGTTCTTCTCAGGTTACTCCCGCAAGTAAGGTTGGAATGTGATAACAACTGTGTCATATTACTATGTTGCTGCATTACTACCACCACCAAACACAGTATAAAATTCCGTACTTGTAGTAGTAGTATTAAGGTAGTCACGAAAAAGTGTTAAAAACAAGATCTTCAAAGTTCTCTTAAAAACAGTCTATTTTTATAAGCACATATCACAGTTCACTTCACTTGATATTTTCTTCACGCTTCACTTGGTCAAAATGGGATGTGTGTATCTATGTACCTATATTTATACACGAAAAAAAAAACGGAAGGATAAAACAGATACTTTCAATTTCAGACAGGAAAAAAAAACTAGACTGGAAGTATAAAAGAAGGAAATATAGGTATTATGGTATTTTCTCGCTCATTGCATGAATACATTTATTATTGTGGTTTCCATTCAATTGGCTGGAATTGAAATGTTATTATTATTGTGGATAGTTCCTTTCACATCACTGAACGTTTAGAGACTTTGTTGACGTGCATTTCTTTATGCACGCCTCAATGAAAACCAAAACGATTTATGAAACAAAGTCGTAAATTTTCAAACAGTCAAAACAACATTAAAAACCACAAAACAAGTTCATAGAAAAACGGCGCAGACGAAGGAGACGCGAATAAGACAACAACCACAGACACAGAGAGAATGATGTATGTAAATAGTCCACCCTCTATTCTACTTTATTTAATAACCTATAAGTAATATATAATAAAAAAAAATTCAAGACAAAGGAACAAATTGTCACTTGGGGGAAACGCAAGATAAGAGCACATCACAACAACAACAAAATTTGTGAATAAACAAGGTCCAGAATGAATGCTGACGAATAATGATGTCTGTATATAGGGTTTTAACAGATTTTTGGCACTTGAGCGCACAGCAGAGATCTTTTTAAGATTTGGTAAAACAAAAAAAATAATGAGATTTTTTAGGTACATCAATTTATTAGGAAAGCGGCTACTGTGTTCATCATTCGTTTAAATTCTTTTTATTGATAGCAATCTAGTTCGAATTGATTTGTTGCATAATACATTGCATGATGCACCGCTTGATAGCATAGACCTTCTAAAAAGTTTGTTATTTACCCTCAACAACCCAACTAAATCAATAGATTCTTCTTGGGTTTTTTTGTTTCTTATTATTTATTTAATTAAATGAATTTTGTTCTTGTCATTAATATTTTAGTCCATTTATTGGCACAAACACACTTGCACATTTAAAAAAAACTAGCCACAGCCACAAAGAAATTTCTTCACATGTCGCGACTCATCACCTCGTCCAATTGCTACTGTTGCTACTCATGAACGAGAGAGGTGTGAAGATGTTGACCGCTTTTTTACGCTGCAATATACATATGTGCATGCCTAATATACCAAATTTTTAATCATAATCACACGGCACTACGGCACACACTACACAACACATTCTGGTATACATGCAGGCTCCACCATCACTACTTCACTTTTTTTCATTTTTTTATTAGGCATCATCACATTATCAAATCCTTTTTCTTCGTATGACAAACGTTGCAGATGCGATGATGATGGTGTGGTGTGTGTGTAGTTATGAATATTATCAAATTATCTGTTTTTGGTAGCCGCATTTGTGTATTGTGTGTACGTAAAGAGCGGTATATGGTATAAAATGTTATTATTGTTTATATGTACGTACGCATACGCAGAAGTCACGTTAAAGTCAAAAGTAGAGTAATCATATTTTTAGATTATTTGAGTTGTGACTTGTGTGACTGACGAACCGTTTGTGGTGTGTGTGAATTGTGAATGGGAAACATGACTACAAACTACACATGAAACGGCAGTCGGTCATGCTACAATAAAAAAAAATATTACCATTTTGTTTGCTACTCAACCATTTTAAAAGTTACAATGGTAATAACTTTGATCTTTGGCTGCACAAAAAGCTTATAGAAAAAGATCTTCAGAAATTGTTCAAGATGATAATCATATTGATGTTTCCGACATTCCGACAGTACTATGTGCATGGGCTTGTTTGTTAGATTTTACAATTTTCCACGCCATGCAGCATGGGCCATGATGAGTTGACTACTGCCAAAGATTTGTGTATTGATTGTTGTTTATTAAGACATGTGTGTGTTTGAGATGAAGTGTAAGAAGTAAGAATCAAGGTCTCTTTGTGAGGAGGAGCTGAAAACCTTGTTAGAGAAAATACAATAAAAAATTACTATTATGCTACATCAAAGATGTAAAAAAAAATGCTGGAACCTCTGGATTTTTATTTTCTACAAAATCCATTAAATTCATCAAAATCGTTCATCTCGTAAAAAGACACGCACAGCTATACAAATTTTTCATCAGATAAAAAAAAAGAATAAAAATGAACAAAATAAAATCTTATTTTTATGATCTGTACATTGTCAGTTTTGAATCTCTGGAGAAACTTAACTTTGATTTCATGAAATGATGTATAAATGAGCGTATTGGCTTATTCCTAAGAAATTGGTTATTATTAAGCAGCACCTTCATGTATACTCTGAGGTGCTTATAGTGCCTACTCCTCCACATCACTTTTATTTCTTGGAAAAATACATAAAAAGAACTCGTTTGCATAATAACATGATTTTTTTTTCTTGTAAATGTTGCAGTGTAGGATGGAGCAGTGAGCAATAAACATTTCATTCCAACGGATTCGAAGAAATACGCCACTGCTGCTTTTTAAAATTTTATATCATCATTGCTTGCTTACTACTTACTGTGCACTTTTCATTTTTTCAAACCAATTTTAAGTTCAGAATTTGCTGCAAAATGTACAAGAGAACTGAGTAGAATGGCTAATCTATTACATCATGAACATGAACAACAAGGTGCTCTTAAATTTTTACGGTATAAATTTGTATTATTATTAACCATAAAAGGATACAGATAAATGTAGCATGTTAGTGTTATTGTTTGTATCACATATATTTAAAGATTATATCAGGCAAACAATCTGTGAAAAAACACATGTAACCCTAACCCAATTTTACTTTACAATCAGAGACACGATCTATGTACTTTTGTACTTAAAACATTGTACATTTTGTATCCACATACATGGATATTCACTTTGGTAGTTGCCGATTTCATTCAATTATTATAACTTTTCATTCACAAATCCATTATTTTCTAAACCGCTTTCAATGAATAAAAACTGGTAACACGAAATTACTTTTTGCTTAATCTATAGTATGATAAATGGACAATAATGATTAATGATGAAAAATTAAGATTATATAACATGCAAGGCGACAACTGGAGTAACTTGTGCTGACACGATGAATGATGTGAGTTTTGCATAAAAGGAATGGAGAATGAAATCACAAAAAATATATAAATAGGTAAATAAAAAAGTTAAATTCTTTTTCCAGAGCGAGCAATTAAGATTTTTTACATGTGTACTTTGTCAGAGAGACTTGTGATAAGATGTTCCGCTTTTTATCAGGCATGGCACTCGTCAAGAAGAAAAAGATTGAACAAAAGGTAAAATACTAATACGCATTATATAATTGATCAGGTTACGTTCCCACTCTGTATACTGAAGTAGTAGTGGAAATAATAATTGAAGTAATTTGATAATTTCGTACTCGTTTTTTTTCATGTTTATTCATTGCCCTTCCTGATATCTCTCTGTTGTTGGTGGAGTCGCAGTAGTATTGTTGATCAGTGTTAACTTACATTTTCACTCTTTTATTATTATCATATCATCTCAATTGTCGCTAAATAATAATACTGATATTATATTCTATCCTGACACATTATGTAACTGAGCTGATCATGTAAACAAGCTACCCAACATACGCCCTCACCACACCTTTCCACTTCATTTTTATTATCATCATCATCATCCACACATCGCATTACATTTAATGATTGCTATACAACTTGTCGGTAAATCGTCTGATTTTAGTGTATCATTGACACTTAATTGAAAGAAAAGATTTTTTAAATTCAATTATCTAAAATTGAATGATGACATTATTATGCATTATTTAGCATAAACACCATAACCTTGTGCCATTATATTGATTAGCATATTTATTAGTTTTAACATTTGCCAAAAGGGATATTACTTTATGGGGTGGTTGCTATGTAATATGTTGTTTACCTATGTTGGCGTTGGGTGTGTTGTTCAAAGTTATACATGCTTCTACCGCTGGCAATGCACACTGTTGTTTTTAAACTAGGTATTTATTATTTAATTGACAGAATTAATTTATGCCGTACTTTTGTTTTACTAGCTGTATGGGTGCAAATGGCTTTTAAGCATAAAAATCTTCAGTAATATTAACTATAAATTCATAAATGAGACTGGAACCGAAAAGGAGTGGCAGAAGGTGCAATAACAATAAAATAAAATGACGAGAGAGAATAGTATTTTATTGGACATTCTCACTCCATTCTAGTCAAGACAGAAGGCGGTCATAAAAAATCATGTATGGTGTAGTTTTACAACCTTGTTCACACGAATTCAGTTGTTGTCTTGTAAAGTAGATGCAAATATTCAAAAAGTGGACAAAGATGCTTTGGATGATTATAAACCATGGTAGCTATAGCCAACAAGAAGGTGTGAAACTGACATTACACTGCTTCCAAATTGCCACTTGACTTTACAAATCTAAACATTTGTTTTCATGTTTTCTAGTCTGATAATAAATTATGACCCTGCATAAAAAAGATACGAGATTCATCAAAGTTCCAATCCAGCATTTGCACATTTAAATGCTGTGGACATTGGCTATTTTTTGATGCGCAATTTATCGGTAATAGGAATAAACCTCGCTAACAATTATTTTCTCAGATATTTTATGAACATGTTTAAGTTTTTAAAATAGCAAAAAATAAACGAGAAAATCATTAAATATTACATCAAAGTTGAAATACTGTAAATATAATATAATAAAGCTGTCTGGAAATGATAAGTAAGCTGTCTAAGGAACTAATTAAATTACGCGTACGTAATACAAATTATCCCATTAGAAATTCTAATTTAGAACGATAAGCCTTTAAATATCCAAGACAATTTAATCTTCAGTGTATAGTTACCTTGTGTGAGCAGTTTTTTTCATCAAGCCGCACAGACTGAAACTGAACCGTCACAAATTTTTTTTCAAATATGTGCCTATGCTGTATGCACTTTTGCCCATATAAAAAAAACACTTGCGTAAAAGATCACTACAGCCCAGATCAAGACATTCAAAATATAATTCCAGTAATGACAGCAAAAATATCTTGCAAAATCATGCACTGATTCTATACTTTTTAAATCATAATACCTAATCAAATCAATACCCCAATCCGAGGTCAAAACTTGTATAAAAGTATTACTTTGTATCTGTAATGTCTGTGATTGCATTGAAGATACTATTATTATTCACATCCTCGCATGGACGCATATGTTGCTTGTAATTTTGGAATGTGTTTCAGTTTCAGCTTGATGCATTTGGATTACAAGCCCGCAATAGAAATTTTTTTTTTAAAGCAAACGAGCAAGATAATTATCCTTGCCCTAATTATGTATGCCTCTCGCTTTTTTAAACCCCATCCTTATTTCTTTGGTGTGCAAGTCAGTAATTTGGATCAACAAAAATTCCAAAGATGGATTCAAAAATATCTTGTCCAGCAGCACAATGAATCGTATCGTATTAACATGTCCAACAAACAATTTTATATTTATAACAATATGTATATACACACGTACATGAGTGAATTTTTATCCTTTTGTATTTACCTGGTTTGATGTTGCAGCCCATTATTAAAAGTAATCTTCAGCCTCGGGAAATTCAGTGCCATGTATACATAGACAACATAACATTGAACATACTATGGTGAATGTGTGATCTGTTGATAATGTGATAATTTTGTTTGAAATTGGATGGCCTTAAGCTAGATAATTAGTCCAGCATGAACACACTCAGTATACTAGTAGTGGCACCTTATAATAATGCCGGTCGGTGCGGTGTCGTGATAAACACACAGAATAAACCAAGTAAATGTGATAAAACCCCGTGTGCATTGTTTGTAGTATTGTATATATACACTTGCTATCAGCTATTTGCCCAAGGTAAGGTGCTTGGCTCTCTTTTGACAAGTTACTTGCTACTGACTTGATTACTACTGAAATAAAATACTTGTAAGCATGACTATTATGGGTAAAATAAATAACTTCATTGATACAAGATGCGTAGTAAATAGGACATATAATATTATATGCATATGCACATCCCAAAACATGCATGTTTTGGTTTAATATTTTGATCTATAACCATGTTATAATGAAATATGAGTACATGTATACTTCGTGAGTGACGAGTACTCAACAAAGTTTCATCCTTTTGTTACGGGCAACTATTTGTTGCATGCATTGTTAACTTTGTTACTATCTTGCTTTGTGTATTATTATTATTAGCCAGTCTACTGAGTCTACTTGTATTTTACCACTGTTATGTTAGTGGAAAACCTATATAGCTCTATTGTGTGGTGAAACATGACATGTGAAGTGCTCGGCCGGCACCCACAAAATATGCCCAATAAACTTTGTCCCATTCTATTTCTAACCCCAAAACAAAGAATAACAGTAAAAACTTTAAATCACATTAAAATATGAATGAGCTGTTGTGAGTGCTAGAATATCCCTATCATTTCTCATATAATATGTATGAATTAAGCAGCATATAGTTGCATGTCTACAAATCATTTCCAGCATAATGAAACCAGGATTTTAAATCACATGAGCATAATAGAAAATACTAAAATTACATTTGCATCTCTGGACAATGATGTACCAAATAGTAATATTACATTTCTAATAAGCGACTCACCGTATTATCCGGAATCCGTGTACAACTCTTTGCTTGTTTATAGTTGCATACCCCAAAGATGATATCAAAACGATATTATGGAAAATGTTTAAGTTAGCTCATTTTTTTTTCTATGTATCCTTTAGATGTTTTTAGATTATATGGAAGTATTTAACACACTATCAGATAATCAGAATATACTCACACTACTACTCGTCACATGCACAACAATGAACTGATTGAAAATTAAAAAGTTGTTGTTGTTGTGTCGTGAGAGATGTGTGTTATTTTACACGTTTCCGTTCATTAGCCACATGCATGTATATATTATATAAAACCACAATATTTTGTGCCATATGATTTACTACTTTTTTTTATTTGCCTGTGCAAGTGTGCAAATTAAAAATTATATGTGTTGGTTGTGTATGTATAATGACTTGACAAAAAGAAAGGAAGGAGGGAACATAATATCTGTATATATAGGTAGCTATGTTACATAATGTTGGTTGAGAATGAGAAATTGAGAAGTTTGAAATATGTAGACATTTCATGTGTACCAAAGTATTATGCATAATAATAAGCATCAAGAAAGAAAGACAGAGATCTTTTATGTTTTTATGCTTTCTGTTTACGATGGTAATTACTATGAAGTAATGCTAAAATGCAACGTTACATTGCAATGCTTGCTTACTACTTGGCTCTTCTCTGGTATATTAGATGATAGTAAGGAGTCACGGAGTTGAGTAATATGAAATGTGAATAGTGCAAACTCTTTTATTATCCACAAGTGCAGCCCACATGGAAGATGAGTAAAATAAATAAAATTATCATAACGTTTTGACATTAGGTACCACACAATACGATAATATAGGCTGGTTAATATGCTGAACTAACTACAAATGAAATATAGTGCCTTGAAAGGAGTAAACATTCGCATTTTCTCAGTACATGAACACGTATTTTAAAATAAATCAAATTAATAAGCAATGTACTTATATAATATACACAACTACATTTATATTCCTGCAATGCGGAATGACCAAAAAGATATTACGTCGTATATCCACAATATGTTTTATGTAGCAATGTACCCCGCTCCATAAAGTGTAATTCAAGAATTTCATGGACTTTATCCTGTCCGGCAGTAAATGTCCCTCAAAATCTTTACAACGGATCAGCAACATCATTCATTTTTAAACAAAGTAAAAAAACTATACATACAAGCTACAATCACAATAAACACATAAGCAGTCAAATAAAATAATAGGCTTGTCAATTGCTATTTGGATCTGAGATTGGGGCAAACTACATAACTCATCTCTGCCTCCTATTTGTGAGGAAGCACAAAAATCTAGAACATTATGTCATTGTGTGAGATGAGTTGATCTGCACCACGAGATCATGCACAGAAAATAACACACAACATTACCACATCTCATACATATGTAGAGCTATGTACTGTTGGCTCTTGAGTTAAATTCATAATAGGTATATGTGTTTGTTGAAATTTGAATGCATAACATGCCTTCCTGTATTGTTTAATTTTGTAGATTAATTTGGTATAAATGCATAAAATGCAACTTTAGCGTTACACTGTGCGTGTTACATGCAATTGCAACCCGTCGCGCAATTATAAGTCCATATAATTATCATGCTTGCTACATAAATACACTGCAATTAATGTATAGCCTCAAGTGGTCGGTTCATTCTAAAATTGTTAGTTTTTAGACGTTTATGTCAAAACATTCAGCACACTGCATGCATGAATCCAATCATACAAATTGAACAATCTCAGGTAATTTTAAAAGAGTACGCAAACCAATTGGGTGAAACGGTAATCAGCCTTTCCCGATCATATCACTATTTTAACCTCCAAAACAAGTAGTTTTGAAAGCCAAATTGGCAAAAAAAAATTGTGTATTTACACATGTAAATGAAAAGTAATGTTAAAGGAAATGTCAAATTACAAATGACGGTAGGTTCCAGTTTTAGAAGGAAGGATGTGTAACCCATGTAAATAAAGTCGTCATAAAGTCGAACCCTTTAAACTTCATTCAGAAATTGGGTGTTACCAAAAATACAGGCAGGACAATGAATAAGAATGTTTGCATTCAAAATATAATACATCATCTATCCAGAATTGCATTTTAAATCCAAAACCATCCCGACTCCGACTTATGGAAACTTTACTTCTTATTGGCGAACATCATTTATTATTTGCTCGTAAAATCGCCATCTTTAGGCTTGAAACCAGCAGTAATAGTAATTATCGTATTAAGTGACGATTTACTATACATAAAATAAAGACCAGATGCCATATAACTCACAACATTCCCCGAACCAAACTCTTGTAAGACACTGAACAACTAACTGCACTCGGAAGAAGAACATGCATGTAGTCATTTTCCATTTACAATATAAATGACTTATAAGAATTCTGAAAAGAAGGCACATGTGCATGACACATGATGCAAGGGATACATGAAATTAGGCACTTGTTGGTTTTGTCTTGTGTTTGAATCGGATGTAAAATATTTGTGTAAAGGAGAATGAAGCATTTCATTTTGAATAGCAACAAAACAATTTTGATTTTTTTTTCAAATGCCTTCGTTTTCAAATTGCATCCTCCTGCTGAAAATTTGAGTGAATTGTTTGGCAAAGAGTAAAAACATGCGTGAAAACACACATAGGATAGGTAGTACGCACAAGCACACGCATTAAACATTCAAGTGATGAATGATGACTTGATGGCATTCATGCATGATAATAAAGGGTGACGAAGCATAAAAACTGTAGTAATCTGGTCTTGAAGACGTATATCAACTAAGATCTGACAGTGATTGCTGATGATGAGGATGAATATAATTGACTAAAATTATATAATATAACATCAGATCAACCACCCTATTATTCAATCTTATCTAGCATCATCATCATCGTCGTCTCATTACCCACGTGGGGGTTGGGATAGTAAACGAATTCCTTTGAAAGATGCTCATCGTTTCGTATGATTTCACGTGCCTACGCATGAGCTGCTTTAAAAATTCAAATGCATATTATCCAATATATACAAATGCAGTAAATTTGTAGTAGTATATCATACTTGAAATTCTTTCCATTGTGCACAACTTCTTTTTTAGTTTTATTTTAAGTTCAAATTTAAACCTTTCGTATATTTAAATCACCATTCATCAACCTGCCATGATTTTGAAGCTCAATGTGTGTTTTTGCAGTTATAATTTTTCAGTACATTTATAAGACACTTTTAAAATCCACCCTTAATTATGACGATAACCCTCACAAATTTATTTATGCATACAACCGTGCTAGTCTATTGTCTCACTCTTTACCATCCTCACTTCCCTACGTAAATAATAAAAGTTGGTTGCTAACTCGCCTGATTAAGTCAAGTGAAAAATATGTTTGGTGTACATAATAATAGCAAAATTGACATAAAGTTTCTTTGCGGTAGGTACTGAATCATTTCCATCTTATTTTTTTAGCTCCAACAACTGGATGATATTTTTAATACACGCATCACGATGTCGGATTATTTTAATAACCCGTACACTCAACTTCATAAGATCGCAAACTTTTATTCATGTACTTTCATATTACCATAATTTCACTTTCCTCAATAACTTCATAACTGCATTATGTACATTTTTTAAATCCAGATCTATCTTTCTATTGTACGATTATTAAGTGGGATGATCATCATGATAATAAGACTCGCCAAAAGTGAAAAACCTCTTCATATCACGTCTCATATCCTTGATTTAAAAATGTTAGTTTTTTATTATCGTCATCATGACATAGAATTATGTTTATGATCATTATTATAAACTTCCCCGTGTGTGTGATCTCGTCTCTAGCCTGGCATAGTTCAAAATGATTATGATGCGCTTATGATGTTTTCAAAAAGTACAAGCGAAATGATTCACATAAATCCTCGATGAGTGGTGTGATGAAGAAAATTATAAATTCAATGACATAATGTGTGTTGATGTCTAGTGTTGTTTATATTCAATATTCACTGATTGTTAAAGTGTTTACATCCTTGTTTTGTTGCTACATTATACTAATAATAAAATGTGCATACCTATTTATATATTTATGCATAATAATTATATCTCTTTTTTGTAATGCCATAATTGCTGCTGTTTTGAAGATCTGTTGTTCTGTTACTATAGCATATGTACTTATTTTACAATATTGCTAAAAATCAAATAAATTTGCGACAAATTTTGCTTCCTTCTTTCTTGGCATATTGACTGCTCTTATGGCACCTAGTGATGCATGAAAATTATGATCGATCATGGTAAAAGCAGCATAAAAACCGTTTCAAAAATTTATTATGCTTGAAGTGTAGTGATAAATATTCATAATGCCACAAGTCACATTTTATCGAACACACATGTCACAAGTCATAGTTAACTGCGAAATTCATCATCATGCACTCAAAAAGAAAATATGTAATGATACCTATGCATATTAAGTATTCTTTAAGTTGTATTGGAATCCAGAGACTTGTGGGATGGGAACAAAGAAATACACTGCATAGTACAGCAGGCACATTCAAAGATACCTATAATTGTCTTCCGCACATTCATGACAGGTCATGTTATTTAGTAATTAGTTGTGCTCATGAAATATATTTAAAAATTAATTTTGTAATGAGCTTCACATTATTTTAACGAAATTCTTCTAAAATGGAATACCACAGAGGAACGTGCAAAATCAAACTAGTGCAAAAGGTCACAAGGTAGAAATGTATTTCATAGACCCATCGTCCCCAAAAACAAAATCAGAATTTTAAAAGGGCCTTATAGATTGTTATTGAAATAAAATTCTAATCAACATCCTCATCACGCGCAGTATGCACTCTACCCACACGCATTTTGTTCTCGTAATGTGAATCAGATTAACAACATTTTTTTGGGAATGTTTACTATAATTGGCTAGTATAGATATAAACCTGTCAAACAAATAAAATGATCCAGACACCTGTGATGTTATGGTAATATTTTGTGAATCACCTGCGTTATATTGCATTTTTTGGCTCCAAGTTGGCTGCGTATTTGTTGCACGTGCATATACATGAATGGGATAGTAAAAATCAGGCGTTTTCCACAAAAATTACTAGTTTTCTACAAAGTTTTTGCCTTGTAATTGAGTGTATTCACAAGAACATTTACGTGTAAAATTCTTGCTACTCATGCATTCATTTTAATCGAGGGGTATAGAACTAAAAACTGCATTTTAATGACATGCCACAACAAAATATATTGACTTGCACGTGTTATGAAATAATATTTTTGATTATTCAGCCTCATGCATATAGGAAGCCATTTAAAAGAATTGGAATAAATATGACCTGATTTGAACTTTTCGAGAATACACCTATGCAGGTATGTATATATATGGCACATTACGTAGAATATATAGATATAGACAAATGTTGGGTCACCACACTTTGGCTATCATAAAGAAAGTTGAGATAAAATAAAACAATGTTCAAATTTAAACCATTTTCTCCGAATAACATTAAATTCATCTGCATGCACATTTATTTATTTACTATTTTTTCGTAATTGAATAAAATTACATGCACATTTTTAAAGCTAAGATGTTAACATGCTTATGTATATCGATACAGATATCATCATGATATAATTTACTTTCTGATTGTGTTTCGTACAAAATTTTATATATCAAAAACAGATTTACTTTTGCTGTAAAAGATGGCGAAATTTTATACCTCCATTCCCTCCAAACATTGTTATTTTGTTATATAATTTCAACAATTTGATGTACATTATTCATGTAATCCCTATATCACCGATAATCAAAAGACATTTACTATAAATTTCCATATAATTGGTGATGTAATTACCTGCATAAATCTTAACCGTCTTGTGAAAACTTATTTACTTCTAGTCAAGACTAAACACTAGGCTAATTTAGTACTTAAATTTTAACATTACAACTATTTTGTATAATTACTAGCCTTCCCGTAGTACAAAATGCTTACGATACAGCCTCAGGACTAATAAAACTAACTTTAATGCCAAGTGACACGCATATATTCGTATATTCATATTATTATGTAGTTGATTGGTATAGCACATTGTAATTTTTTCTTCACATCACAATATCATATATGCCTAATTGTAATTATATTTTTATGTGCAATGCCATAATTTATAAATATTTATACTGCTATTTATTGGGTAATATGCATGTGAATGACATCTATGATGGTTTACTAAAGGCTGAATAATTCACATATGCATGTAGGTAGATGCATGTACATTAATGTAACCTAGTCGTGTTTTCTACATACTTTCTCCTCCGCTATCATCAATATACACATTTTTCTAGTAAGTGTGCTTACTAATTTTATGCAAATAGACCAAATATTTTTATTCATCAATTTTTACGTACTCCTAATCTATAACTTACACTTTCCTTAGCGTAAACAATTTATACCTACCTTTACATATAAATTATAATTATTATACTATTGAATTGTCTGTACTTATTAACTGTGTCCCATCATTATCATGAATATGTATACCTGTAGTTCTATTATTTTCGTTCTGAAAAGGAAAAAATTGCTCGCATGATGATGAAATTTTTGTTTCTTATGTATGCACCCCCATACATCGACTCTTTTTATTTCATGAGTAAACCTAATGGAAAAAATAACGCGTGGGTTTTATGATGAGAGACCTCGTGGATACTTTTAATTACAGGAATGGTGTAATGTAAACGGAATGTACATGGTAGTACAGTAATGTGACTATTTGCCTTGCATGCCCTATAAAATACACAAAAACCAAGTAAATTGCTAAATAAACAAAGTGCTGTAAAAACACTGGCTCAGTATGTACATCTGGAACTGAATGTAGGCATGTAAATGGGGTGCTCAGTGCTCATCCTGTCCTTTTAGTCTAGACTGCTTACGCATTCACTCACTCATAATAGGTTGGCTAAGTATATATACATATCTTAGAAAAAGTTACTTAATAGCATTGCATGACAAAATTAGTTCTATATAGTATTATGTAGCCAGCTGAACGAAAATGTCATTTTTAATGAATGAATCAAAGTCACGACAGGGACATACACCTTTTATCCCATTTGTAACAACTGAATAAGCCTATTTTTTCAGTAACATTGGAGCCATGTGAAACAGCACTGCTCTAAATGGGTGTTTGCATTAATATATACACATTAAAATTGAGCCACACCTACTACGAATAAACAAATGGACAAATTACCGGAGTTAAGATACTAATAATTGCTTTTTCCATTAATTTTAGGGCAGTTGCACGAGATATCAAATGTTTTCAGGGAAAAAGATGGAGTAAGCGACTATTTTCCTTCCTACTGAGTAAATCAAGTTGATATGAATACATTTGGCTTTCATTGTCAGAACGTAATTCGGATAGGGTGAGTATGTAATACTCTGTATCCGCATGCTGCTAGTAACTGATTTTCGTTTTATCGCAAAAAGTGCATGCTATAACTTTTAATATTGTGATATTTTAAACAGGCGTAATTCGTCGATCTTTACTTTTCGATCTTCCTAGCGAATGTAGTTGCAAATCTGGAACAAAATTATCGTCTGAACATGAAGTTAATGTAGTATAATCTCTGGGAAGGCTGGAAGCTGGTGGTGGTGGTGGAGGAATGGGTATATCATATTCGGTGTCATATGAAAGTCCCTTTCGACTCAAGTGTTCATGGCCTTTACACAGGTCCACAGAGTCATCATGATGGTCACAGGATGACGGCATGCTGTGATGATGGTGGTGATGATTACAACCCCCACTGCTGGATGTAGGGTGCAGTGGTAAACTGTCCGGTCTTCGGCTCCTTTGTTGACACCATTCCAAGTTGATTGTTTGCTCACAGGCAGTGTTCAACCTCGTTCTGGACGAAGAATTGTTTCCGCTACTACTGTGATGACGGTGATGATGATGGTGATGGTGGTGATAATACTGGTTCTCCTTGGCTGCTTTCTCTGCCCAGTCCAGCTGGTGCCAATACATATAGAAAAAAATTGCAAAAATTCCAGTCAACTCTGTGGCCAGGAAACCCATCACCACCATAATGAAGCTGTAGCCGTAGGTGTAGCTGAACAAAGGCTTTTCCACTGAGTTACGAGGGCGGAGCTTGGGGCCGATTTCCGATTGAAGAACGGAAAGATAAACAACGAGTCCGATAAGAAGAATGAGGCCTACAAATAAAACAAAACAATTCATTTCTTGGACGATATCAAAATTTTGTTTTCCAGAAATGCATAAAAAAAATTTTCGGGCTTTACCAGCAACAATAAAAATGCTTCCAGCTACAAAGATAGCCACACGTCGTTTTCGTTGATACCCAAAAAGTGCAAAGAGAATTGCAATAAGGAGCAGTGCGGAAGCAGAGATGAAAATTGGACCTGCGCTTGTCACAGATACTAATAAAATGAAAAAGAAGAAGATATTATTGGACATATATAATTTTAGAAAATCTAGAAAAAAATCTTTTACGTATGCTTTTAACGCGCAAACTCACGAGCAATTGCGTTAGTTGAGTCATTCGGATCAGATAGATACCTATCTCGCTTTAAATATTCGATTGTCATCCTTTCCATATGTTCCGTTGCAACTATAAAGGAAAAATTTATTTAAAAAATCATTTATCTAAAAAAAAGTTTATCAGAATTATCTTTGACCATTACTATCATATCAAGTTACAAAACAAATTTTACTAACCCTCGTGCTTCAGCGCCACCTGTTTTTCCGTCAAATTAAACGACCAGATATGCCACAGCCCTGAGATGGTCCTTTTGATAAGAAATTCTTCATGGGTAGAAGTTGAGTTGGAAATGGGAATACGCTCGTACGAGTGAAGCCAGCTTCCTGTACTCATACATATGGCCACGTTCACCAGCGAAATAATTGCACCCAAAGGAATGAGCACCGTCAGGATCGGAAGTAGTTTCCGAGCCCGTTTAGAATACAATGTCATCACAGCTTTTGTTTCCAAATTACTATCTTCAAAAATTATACAAACATCGCCTTCCTCCTATTTTCCCTCAAATACCACATTGTAGCAGCCCTTTCTATCGATTTCCAAAAATTGAGATCGTCGACGCCAAATTTATAATTTTCACCTAGCAGAGCTTCCTTCTCCTTCCCATTGTATTTCATTTCACAATCGAAATTTAAACCTTTCAAAGCTAGTAATCCTACCACCAGCACTTCTAAAAACAAGAAAAGATGTGTATTCACGTTTGGCACTTAACACAAACTGAAAGTTAAACATTTCGTCTGCCTCTTTTCATCGTAATTTATCCATTCTCCCTGTCTACTAACTTTATTCAGACAGAAGAACAAGAAGATTCTCTGGTCGATAAGTTTCCGTTCCTCTGGCTCTACAGCTTTTTATGGTAATCAATCCTACTTTCACTTTCTTCCTGCTTCATCGTGCATATCTGTATATACATGCAACATAATATACAATGCAATATACTACAACAACAACAACGGAACCACAACAGTCACCCAGTAGTCCAGCTACCCACTACCAACAGAAAAGGAAGAATAAAAGATGCTGCTGGTGGTGATGGTCTGGCTCTAGCTCTGCTGTTGTTGCTCAACGGAATATGAAATCCTCCATTGCCACCAGCTTTCTCATCTTCTTTCTCTCTACGTGTAAAAATCACACTTTCCTGCTTGCTCAAACTAGATATTTTCCTGGGTAATACTGCTACTCACTCATACACATGATAATAACTTTTCTCTCTTCTCTGCTTTCTCTCATGGGCAGACAGAACATCATTTATATCCCATCTTCTCTCGTTACACAACCAACATAACACAGTATGAATATGAATTCTATTCTGAAGCAATGAAACGACAGGATTTACAGTATTTGCCTCTAAAGAAAAGTAAAGGGGTGCATCTGCATGGGACGTGTTTACAAAATACTGTGTGATCATGGCATGCTGACGCACATGTAAAGTGAAAAAGTATTCTACGAATGATTCCAACCACACTAAAGCTAGTAAAGTGAACTATGTGTATTACTACCTCTTTTATTCCTGGTCTCGATGTTCGCTTTCAGCTTTACCAGCTCTTCTTCACATCTTTTGATCCATAAATTTTATTGTGGGTAGTTGAACTTTTTGGAATTTCATTTTCTCTTCGTGCTTGCCTGCACGCGCAGCTTAGTCAGTCTCTGTAGCTTGTGTAGTTTGCTGTAATATGGCTTGCGTATAAAATAGAATAGTGAGAGTGCTGCAGATAGAAAGTTTTTCATACAAAAGAGGAAGGCGAATTTTAACAGGCAGAGAGAAAGAGATACGACTATATGTGTATGAGATGATGATAGAGATCATATTTTTGTACTTGCTCTGGATTTCCCTGCTACATCATTCACATAAACAGATATTTGTTTAGAGAAAGAGCAGACCTGATGGTTGTAGTGCATAGTGGAGCGAAGTAAGTGAAGAATCACATTTTCCATTTCTCACCAGCTTTTTTTTGCTTTACGTACTTGCTGAATCTGGAGCAATTTCAACAGCAAACATTATGCACTTACTACCACAGTTTCTCTCTGACAAGCTAAATTGCCTCGTCCAATGTGATGAGTGTCACTGTCACCTTTCATGTCTGCCGTTATCTATATACAACTGCGCTTTCTGGGCAAAAGTTAAAAAGTGTATGATATGCAGTGTTGAGTTGGATAGATTTAAGAATGATGCTATACATGTATATTAAACCAAGCTTCCATAATACTATATGTAGGTACATATTTTACTTGAGTTAATGTATTGTCGGTGGAAATAAGGATAAATAAAATCTAGTTTTTAAGGATGGCTAGATATAACGGAGCAAAATGCCAGCGGAAAACTTGAACAGCATAAAAAATCTAAACTTATGTGAGAACATTTTCGCATTTTCAGCTAAAAAGTATAATTTAATTTAATCCTTTGGGTACACTTGAGAAAAAATTTAATGCTTGGATATGTATATATGTACATAGATTGTCAAATTGATTTTTATATTATGCCGTAAATGATGTATTTATTATCGTATAATTCATTAACTAAGATAGACTTTACATAAACATATAATGTGATATAAACAATAGAATACGAATATTTTAAATGTTGCAGACTGTGTTAAACTGACTTGGTAGTAATTTTATAGAGAATTATTATTACAATTACAATGTGTGTTCAAAATTATGATAATAATAGTAATTATAATAAAAATACATATTTATAAATTGCTACATGTCAGGATTCATTCTCATTCTTTGCTCTTCTTCTTCTTCTTTTTCTTCTTTTTATCTTTCTTCTTCTTCTTGCGCTTGGTATCTGACGATGATGAGGATTTAGTGGAGGTAGGAGAGTGGGTACGCTTCTTCTTTCTTTTTCCGTCTTCACCAGGAACACCTAAATATGCACAACAATTTTAAAAACAACAAAACATTATTTATTAGTTTAGTTTTTGAACAAAATATTTAGGACGGGTACATAGTTATCGGTCCAAAGTGAGTATCATAACGTCATATTGATTAGCATGCAAAAGCATTATGTTAGACCCAACATTTGTTAGGGCATCTTTTATCTAACCGTCTTTTGGTTTATTCGTATTCTCTTTGTCTTTAGTCGAAGTGATTGGAGCGCTGACAACGCTAACGGTACTTTGTACAATCGGACGTGATTTCGTCTTTGTCGTAGTGGAGGAAGGTTCTTCTCGAACTTGACACTTTTCTGAAAAGGAATAAATTAGCGAAATGGCAATACAAAAGCGTTACTGGATTATGGTTTACTAATTACATATTATTTAGGTAAAAAGAAATATTATTTGAAGCTGCTCATATGTATATGCATGCATTTTGATTGTGTTATTAGGCTGTTCATTTCATTCAAACATTTCACAAATCAAAATCACTAAAAGCTGAGTAGATGCCAGATGATAACTACTTGCAAATTATGAAATGCAAAGCTGGCATAACTACCTAAGTTTGTACATAAGATACAAATTCATGATAATATGTTAAGATGTCAAAATGATGAACTTAAACAAGAGTTAATATGAAATATTGAATATGAAGAGTGAGTGCTGTTTGTCAGCAGTGCTGACTCAGCACCATAATTTCACTTAGAGTGAAATTTTATAAATCCCACTGCTACTTACATATATACTAGCATTAAAAAAATCCATACGCCCAGTAACAGCTACACCATATAAATAAGGGACATAAATATATATACGATGATAATTAATAAAAAACTACAAGGTTGAACTACGTATTATAGTTACTTAAATAACTACACATATTAGTAAAAGTAAAATTTAAAACTAAAAAGAAATTTCATATATTAGTATTTGTGATTTTATCGTCATGCAGTATGTATATACTTAGCGATAGCGATATATGATAATAAATAGCGTCAAGACTTTAAGCGATGCGTATTGTAGACGGATAGTTTACATATATACAGAACAAGCTTAAAATAAAACAACTATATTCGATAATGTTTTTGCATATTTGAAATCACGAGGATTCGGGTAGCAGTACAACCGTTGTACCAAGACATGGAATTCTAGTTTAGAGTTGGCCCTGGCACATCAGATTTTTATCACTTCCGATTAGGATTTTGTTTTGGGATTAGACTCGAGTAAAGAGATACGTATACCTCTTAGTAGTATTGTCCATTACTGTCAACTAATTAGTTTTCCAATTAATTATTGAGAAACAAATCCTCACCTGAATCAGACAATTTGGAGTCCCCCGTATGTTCATGATCCTCATCACTTGAAGATGACCCACTTGGTAAAGGTTCGGTCTTGGAAATGGAACTTAATTTTATGTTAATTCTGCCTTTTTGTTTCTTCAGAGTAGGTGAAAATACGTCTCCTGTTCGAGATATGGATGGATCACCACCAGCCTGTTGAAACACTCTGGCTTCAGGGCTTGGGTCTTGGTTAACTCCTGATGTGGTATCAGTTAAACGTGATGAGAATGCTTCTTTTCGCTTATCTAGCATATTAATCCTTCGCTTTTCTACAAAAGGGATATAATTTGAAACAATTGCACAAGAAGATTTTAATAAGTCAAGATGAAGGTATCATTTACCTGCTGCGTCAGCCTCATCCTTAATGCCTGGTTTCTCAACAGGTCTTCGATACCTAGGGTCGCGGTCACGGGACATAGTTCGCCTACGTGGTGATCGATGTATGCTTCTAGATCGTCTGCCTCTTCTCCGGGACGAAGACCGGCGCTCACGAGAAACTGACCGAGATCGACGTCTGCTTCTAGATCCTGAACGTCTTCTCTCTCTCTCGCGTTCCCTTTCCTTTGAGTTTGGTCGCCTTCTATCCCTGTCCCTTGAAGGGAATCGTTTGAGACGGTCTCGAGATGGTGATCGTCTTCGCTCTCTCGAAACTGATCTGCGTTCTCTACCTGCAGAATTCGATCGTTGTGGCCTATCACGTGAAAGAACAGATTTTCCTTCTTTAGGGGGAGAATCTCTTCTTTCGCGCGATTGTGGTTTTCGCCTGTCCCTCGACTTGGATCGGCGCCTTTCCCCAGAATGAGAGCGCCGCCTATCTCTTGAAATCGACCGTCTTCTTTCACGTCTCCTGTTAAGTGGCGATTTTGGTTCTCTTTCGGGTGGTCTATTGATTAGCCGTTCAGATGAATGTCGGCTCCTATTTATCAGTCGATCTAGCGATCTGGACCTAGAACGATTACGGTATCTACTACTGGAATATGGCGAACGGCTGCGTGAACGTTTTTTCCTGGTGGTCTCTTCACCTACTGCTGACACCTTCGATTTTACCGACACAGATGAGTCAACGGTTTTAGTAACATTGAGCACAGCTTCATCCTCGGTGATCTTTGAACCAAGCCGGTCCTTGGCGGATTTCCGATAAATTGCAGATACTACAGATGTCTTGAGATCGGTTTTAACAGGAGGAACTAAACTGGGGATTTCAGCTGTGAAATCCCGCAATAAAGGATCTTCAACCAATTGCTCCTTAACATCCATACTCTGCTTGGCCTCTGGGAAGGTTTTGAGAGGTTTATCGAATATGACGTTTTCAGCTCGCTTTATTACATCAGGAGTGACAATGCGTTCAGCTCCTTCTTTTTTAGGCAGTAATGGAGGAATGGTAGGATCAGTCGTGAGTATCTTTCCTGCATCTCCTATCATGTAATCCTCATATTCGTCCCATTTTGATGCAGGAAGCCGTAGCTCTTCAGAAACGTTAGCTGTAAACGGAAATATTTCGTTAGTACTTTTATTTTTTTGAGATACAAATTTCAACATATTGAAATCATTCTCACCATTGTTCTTTGGAACAGGTACGTCTTTTGCAGGTAAAACTGGAACGCAAGTTTGGCTTTCACGACGTTTAGGTATATCGGCGGATCTTGTTTTATCACCTAGCTCCATTTTTATGGCTGAATGGTCCACATCGTGACCCCTGTCTGGAGACTTTACGGTTGAGTCACATGGCGCGGTTTGCCTTGCAGTGAATCCATTATCAAGAAGTGGCATGCTGGCTGCACCAAGAGTGTCAGTTGCTCCAGTTGTTGGCTGTACATCAAGAGCTGGCATGTTCTTAACTGGTTCTTGATTTTCAGCATCCGCCTCATCGTCACTGGACTTTTCCCCATCGATAGGCCGCTCATCCTTAGATGACTTCCTCTTCTTAGTCTTCTTTTCGTCTTTGCTCTTTTTCTTGTGCTTCCTTTTTTCCTTCTTGTGTTTCTTTCCGAGTGGGGACCTTTTGTGACGATGATCTTTATCGCTATCTTGCTCATCCTCTGGGTTTGACTTTTTCCTTTCAACTGCTGCTGGAAGTTTGGATTCAATGTGTTCTTTATCGCGACGCGTCTTTTCGAAATCTGATGAAGTAGTGCGATGGTCTTGACTAACTCCAGTCCCAATTGTGCTAATAGGATAAATGTTTGAGCTAGGATGCGACACATTTATATCTAATAATGATGGAACACCAGATGTAATATCCGTTCCTGGTGGAGGCACACTAGCATCGAAGGTATCGAAAGGTTTCTTTGTCTCGGTTCCAACAGGCTTGTCTCTATAGTACGAAGGGTGCTGATCATGGTCAGTATGACCATGATATGAACGTACTGGCTGGCGTTGCGTTTCTGATTTATGTGGTGCTGGCATATCGTGTTTAGTAGGTAACGAACTTTCGTATTTGCTAGACGCGGGACCATCGTATTTGCTTTCATAATCCCTACCTGCAAATTGCTTGGCTGGAAACCTGGAGCGATCTTCAAACCTATATATACAAAATAGAAAATGACATAAGATGTTTACATGTTCAATCATGTAAGTGATAGAAATGATGTAAAATGAAGGGTTACCTTTCCCTTGCACGTCCTTCAAAATACTCGTCTTTATCCTTTCGAGGAAATCTTGATGGGGGCGAAGGTGAGTATTGAGGAGGAGCTCTACGTGGTGACCTCCTAATATTACCTGCGAAAAGTAAGTTATTTATTTTTTAAATAGTGTATTTAATAGGAACACCATATGCGTACTACCAAGATAAAATGAGTCGGATACGAAAGTTTGAATTATGGTCTAGTTCATCCAAATGTACATATAAACGCAAGACTCAGTAGTGCGAAAATTGTAATGTCAACCTAAGGCGGTTCTAAATGACTAGTAATATCTATCCGGGTTGTAAATAACTACTACAATCCAAATATAGATTTTAAATCAATAGTTATTATATACCGCCACAACAGCGGGAAAGCATTTTTATTTACGAACGATATTTGATGTAATCTTGTTTAAATTTAATGCCGAATGGAATGGATACACAAGAATGCAGTCGCTTGTACATTCCTATTTCATTTTACATTCCAATCTGGACAAATGGTTGCAATGCACTAATGTGAGTTTATACAAGGAAAACTTTCCCGGTTAAGAACAAAAAATGCATTCCTATTGTCAAACATGCCTATTACGGGAAGATGCATTAAAATCACACTGGCTTAATCGCATTCATGAGTTGCACGTAAAATTAACAAAGTAGCTTTTGAGCCAATAGTTGTGTAGAAAACTGATTTTACTTTTCACCACCTTCATGAGTTTGGGATTTGCATCCTGATGCCCCAAAAATAAATCTAGCTATTTTACTTTTTAATATAAATAAATGCGGCATTGAATACGTCGTACAACAACAATCAAATGTGTTGAATTGATAGGAGGCATCCGTTGTGGGAAAAGTGAATATAGATACATAACACGAGAACTCGATGCAAGCTTATGAAACTGTTTAAAACCCCATTAGGTATTTATTTTATGCTCTGCTCTGGTATGAGTGCTCTACTACGCTGCTTGCCGAAAAAATCACGAATATTCTATTACAGCCAGTGTAGATGTGTAAACGATGTACATAATAAATCCAAATTTCACAACCCTATTTCTGATAATGGCATTTTTAAAACAAATTCCACAAATTTTACCTTGAGGAGGTGGAGGAGGAGGACTGATGCTTCGGTTTCTGGAACGTGACCTATAAATTTTTAAATAAAAAGTTTTCCATACATTAGTTATACATGGAAAAAAACAAATTATAGTAGATTAGAGAATTGTTGCAGTTAGTATTACAAACCTTGACTTGCCCGCTCTTCTCAAAGGTCGAGGACTTCTGGATGCAGACCTGGAGTAAGACCTTCTCCGTTTTGGTGCTGGAGGAGGCCTTTTTCGCTTAGGCGAGGGGGATCTTGAAAAGGATCTCGAGCGAGAGCGCTTTGGAGGATAAGGTGATATCCTTCTCGGCACAGGTGAAAATGACCTTGATTTGGAACGTTTTCTAATAGCTGATGTCTGAGCCATCTTTTTCCTGCGGTCTTTTTCTCGCATAATTCGTTCAAATTCTTTTAATGGATCATCGATTATTCTATAAAAGAGAAAAAGAAAATTAATATTTTTTTGTCGAAACAAATCTGTCATCTGATTGTCTGCAAAACAATATATATCTCTTACCCAGGCCTTGTCTCATCCTCTCTTTCTCGATGAGGCTCATCTATTCGATGAGGAGGCCCCCCATGAGCAAAAGGTCTTCGTCCTCGTCCCCTATGTCCAAAATCATCATGATCCATATGATGACGAGGTGGAGGTCCCCCGTGATGTCCGGGTGGTGGACCACGACCCATATGGGGTGGCGGTGGTCTACTGTAATTGCACAAACAAATTGTTGGAAATTTTAGAGCGAAAACAAGCAAACTCTTATTATTTTAATTCAATTTTTGATTGCACTCACTTGTAATTATTAGGATATGGGGGCATGTTTTGATTTTGTCCATGTGAAGGTGGTCCGCCAGGAGGGCCTATAAACAAAAATCAATAGCATAAGTAAATGTACAATTTGACAAATAAAAATAACATTATTAAGTAACGGTATAGAAAAATAACATGTATTTACCAAAGCCCGGGGGCTGAAGTCCAGGTGGACCTCCAGGAGGAGGCGGGCCTTGTGGTGGACCATGTCCAGGAGGCGGTCCTCCCTGATAACCCGGCGGTGGTTGCATGGGATTAAAACTGGGAGGTGGAACGTTTGGTGGCATTGACATGTGCTGCCCATGTTGCTGCTGAGGAGGGCCTCGATTTTGTTCTGATGGATGCGGACCTCGATTTTGTTCCGACGGGTGCGGACCTCGATTTTGTTCTGACGGATGAGGACCTCGATTTTGTTCTGAGGGATGAGGACCTCGATTTTGTTCTGAGGGATGAGGACCTCGATTTTGTTCCGACGGGTGCGTACCTCGATTTTGTTCTGAGGGATGAGGACCTCGATTTTGTTCTGA